>CM067520.1:5504350-5591661 GCA_034509495.1 Acestrorhynchus altus
AAGTAGTTATTAGTGTATTAGTAACGTGGTTATCTAAAAGTATATTCTATTGTCTAGAGTATATAACGGGGCAGATATGAGTATATTATGAGGCAGAGATTTAAGGTGTTTATCGTAGTGCCTTTTTGGAATAGAAGTAAACATTATGTGGATTTCTAAATGAACAGAATACAGTGCTTTAGTACAAAGTCATAGTATGACTAGGCTATTAACACTCCATTCACAATGAAATATATCACAGCAAATTTAATACATACAGTATCATATGAATTTCTACAACACACCATAGCAGACACTATAAACACACTTTGGACTGGAAATGCTAGAGTGGGTTGCTGGCTTTACAAACATTGTTTAATTACCATCAGTAAATGACAAATAAAAAAGCCCTCTTATATTCTTCATACTGTGAGTCATTCCTATCACAAACCTCATATCTCCCTGTTTCAATTGAGTCCGCTGGACATGCAGGTTTGAAAGAAGCATAGTAATGTACAGAGTAATTCATCACTACCTAGTAGAGGCCACAGTCATGGCAAATATATGTACATCGTCAACACAGGTTGTGTTTCAGGCAATAGTGCCTCAAAAATGCAGCTCAAATATGTTAACAAGCTATTTCAAAATGTTTCTCATTTTATATCAGATCACCTGATTATTTCAGCAGGAGGAACCTGTATAGGTAACACACACGGATTTGGATCTGTGAGATGGGTTGGGGTTTGGGGGGACAGCAAGTGTGTGAGTTTGCTATGCTGGTTGAGCAAGACACAGACACACAAACACTTGGAATATTACTTGTCTTCCACTTTGGCAGTAGAGTCATTCTATATCTGTGTGTGCTTTTCATATTCATGGGATATGTCCAAATGGCAGCATATTCTGGACTTTTCTTAAATTCAAATTGCATTTCCCACGTGAGTGTGCATAATTTAAGACATAAATCATATTCAAAATGTGTATTTGAGTTTGCAATGCTGATTTTGGTTGTGTGTGTGTGTTTGTGTGTGCTTGTGCATGAGTGTGTGTCTGTGTTTCTGGTAATGATTCTGGTTTGGCAAAAACACTGCATTTATTCTTGGTAAGTTCCATACCCAGGAGGAAGGGGATACGATGAAGTATGAATGGATTTTTTTATTGTCAAAGGCAACATTTTTTATGATGGAAAATCTGCTGTATATGTTTTATGAAGAACCTCTGCTTTTAATGGTTTGAGGCTATATTGGCACTTCATTATACCATCCACTTTGTGCAATGTACCAGTTCTACCGTCAGCACAACAGCCCGAGAGCATGGAACTACCCCCACCATGCTTAACAGTTTGTATAATGCTCTTATTGTGTCCCACACAAATAACTTAATCTTTGTCTCTTCTGCCCATCAAATATTCCTCAGAACACTCCATCTGTCTTGTCCATTTAGCCCAGTTTCAAGGTGTCATTATTGGAGCAGGGTTGAATGGCAGCATTTCAGTCCATGGTGATGAAAAACGTAGCACTTGTGTTCCAGCAGCTTCCAGTTCATGGTCACCTGGTCCATTGCCAGCCTCTACTTTGTTGGCTCTCGGGTTGTTCTTGACTGTCAAGATCAATTTCCTTTAAATTCATTCAGTGCAAAGTCAGAACATCTCCCAATAATTGGTACTCATTTACAATTGCTTGAATGGTTGATTGGCTGTTTAGATATGGTTACATGCAAAAAATATAATCGTTCTTCTCAGCTCCCATTGGTCAATCCCAGGAGTGCTGATATACAGTATATGAGGGTCTAAAAGGGAATTAAGAAACCTTGGAACTTTTAACACCAATGAAGTAATAAAATATTTAGGTATATGTATAATTTTCCCACTGTGCATGTAATGTTAATTTTGTCATACTTGATACTTGTTCTGTCCCATACAAAGACAAGGTCAAAGGAAAAAAATTGAAAACCCAACATGAGCATACGTGAACATCTGACCACAACAATGCAACTGGATTTTTTTTGTTTTTCAGCAAATATTTTCTTACATAAAACCAATATCATATTAAATTAATTAATTTTGGATTAGACCATTGAAAATAAAATGAAACATGAGGTGTCATTTTTAATCCAGGCTAATTTGATGATTTTTTTAAGGAGGCTGAGAGCTTCTCCAAATTCTAATGACTCTATACTCTGTAATACTACTGTCAGTGATTGATGAGATCCCTGCATCCTGTCTTGTAAAGGAGTCTGACCGCCTGTGGCAGGCTTTAATCCATCATCCCATGGTGGATTTCTTGTCTGCCTGCTCCATTTGTTAGAACAGACCCAGCATGACATTTTCTGATGAATTTTCCTTTATGCTACATGCATCTATGAAGCTGGAATTCTATTCCTACAGCGTCAGGTCAAAGGGTCAATGTCAGCTTTGCCTGCATATTGAGCAGATCACACACTTTAACAGAGCAAGAAGAATGAGTAGAGCCAAGTCAACCACCAAAATCTCTGGCTTCCCCTGTCCCAGATAATAGAGGATTCTGGGTCAAATATGGCCCAGTTTAGGCCCTGTCGGGTCAGCACAGAGTAATGCATATTCATGAGAGGCTCTTTATTCTCTGCGTCAACCATAACAGCCAAGTTGTTTGGTTGCAACTCTTTCATGTAACATGGAATTTGCATCCTTTCAACCCAAATTTACATGCACCACAAAATAGGGAACTATCTAACTTGGACTACCAAAGATCAAAGTTAATCTGAGTAAAGAATCTAAACCATACAAAGCATTAACATGATTCTGTTTACATTAAATGTGATTTTGTTGAGCCACCAACCCAGCAGATTTCTAACAGTCTAGCAGACTCATCCAACAACTTTCAGCCCTGCCAGCTTAAGGTGGTCAAGCTGGTTAAGATGGTTGGCCAAGTTAGTTCTTTACCAGCATAGAGTTTCATGTTTTCGCTCAAGGGTGCAGAACTCTAGTCCTAAAAGGCTGGTCTCCAGCAAAGTTTGGTAGCTGCCCTCAAATACACACATCCTGTCTGGTAACTAATGGGTTAAATTATGTGTATGTGAGTTGGGTAACTACCAAACTTTGCTTTAAACAAGTATTCCAGGATTGGAGTTGTGCAACCATGGTTAAGATGGTCTATAAGCATGATTAACCTGATCAAGCAAGAAACAAAGAAACAAAAGAAACTGTATGACCAAGCTTGACCTTGCTGGTTGACCAGTATGACCAGCATAACTAAACTGCTTGATCATTATGACCACCATGGCCAGCATGAACATTTTCACCATGATTTCACCTGGTCTGACAGTGATATGGTCAGAAGGCCCAGATGGGGGAGTAGTGTGAGCCTTTTTGGTTGTAAAGTTAATGTATTGGTAAAACCTTGGCAGGACTGCCATTAGGTTGGCATGGTTGAAATCACCCAGCATGGCATCATATATTTCACTGAGGGCACTGGTGAGTTCCAAACATTAACCAGTAAAATAGGTGGTAGAGCTGGTCAGAGTGGGCTAGTTTTTAGACAAGGATACCCCTGTGCTCGCTGTGCTCCTGGGCCCTCTAGCACTGTTTGCAGTGTCTTCTTCTGTAGGCTGTGAGGCCCTAGTCTCCAGAACTTGCAGGAGTCTGAGTTCTTGCAGAATTCCATTTGGAATGCATGTCTATGTAAATATGACAAGCTACCACACTCATGTGGGGCTCACTTGGCTGAAACTAGAGTTTTAGGTGGGTATGAGCTCTGAATGTGTTGGTTCATGTGCTGTATTTGGTTCCAGCTAGGCTTCCCAAAAAGGCCCCATTGTTACAGCCCACCTTAATCATATACAGGTCCCAAATAGACCCCATGTGCAGTGCACAAATCATAGGGGTTGTTTAACCCCTATTGGTCCCATCAGGGACCCTGGTGGCCAAGCATATGTGGGGCCAACAATGGAATCTGAGGACAACATTTTCTGGTTCCCAGTTGGAATACCCATACAGGCCTCATATGGGCATGTTATCTGAAGAGTAACAGATTCGGGTTTATGGAATTGGCCCATATTCCAGCTCTGTTTCGGTTAAGGTCGGATTTTCTTTTGAAGGTGGAACAATAGTGTTTGAGCTTCATATTTTTGTCTCCTAAAAACATGCACATCACTATGAGTATTGGATGTATAGTGTCAGGTTTTACTTTATATTCCCTGGGATTGATGTCATGCTTGTCCAGCCAAGTCATCGATTCGAACTGTCGTGTGGGTTTGAGAGTGGGTAAGGAGGCATGCAAAGGGATGAGTGAAAAAAAAAACCCCACACACACAGTGTGTGTCCCAACCAGGTTCTCACAAATGGAACAGAGGTTACTCTCCACTCTCACACACACATACACACACACTGCTGTGTTTTCCCCGCATGCCACCGTCTCAATAAAATCCCATTTACAGCCATTGTGGAGCTGAGCGTCAGTGTGCCATTATGTGGCGAGATGAGCTTTTACCACTGTGCTGTAAATCATCCCCCATTCTACTCCTCCCCCCACTGCTCTATCCTTCTCTCCACCTCCACTGCAACAAATAATCTCTCTTTCTCTCCGCCTGGAGGAACGGGCCAGCTGAACGGACGCTGAGCGAGGGAGCGGTGGTAATAAAATGGCACAAAAAAGGCAGAGCGGCGGAGTGACAGATCGATGAGTGGTGACGGGAATAAATGATGAGTGATGGATGGATGGATGTACTGATGAAAGAGTTGAAGAGGGGGAGGGGATCTGTAGCTTTATAGAAAGAAATCATTATTAATGAACGTCAAAGTGTGATGGCTAAGCAAAACACTGCGGCGCTTTATTTTTTAAGCCTGCCAGTTTATTGTGCATCAGAGTGTAGCACATAATTGAAAAATGGGATGACATTACTTCTCGCCATAATGGCGTTCCTGCTAAATATGTTAAGGGGTGGGTGATGTATAGAGTGGTGGACAACAAGTACTAGAACTTGAGCCTGGATTCAGTTCATATGTTTCAAAACTTGGTCAAAAAATAGGAATAAACACCCCTGGCACCTCAGGGAATTCTACTACTATACTGTAAGCTAATGGAAATACAACAAACTCTGTGGCTGTTCTAGATTAACCACAAATATTTCAGATGCACCAGGATTTCTTTGCGTGAATATCACAGGGTCCTCCAACAACCTTACATGCAATACTGTTGGCTCAATTTCAACTACGTAACTCCAGCTATTAAGGCTTTTTATTAGTGTTGGTAAATAAGTTAATGTTTGTGTTAAGGTTCATGAATATTTACTCATTGGTAAAAATTAGTAGCACCAAGAAGGAAACATCAGTAATGCAATGCAACTCAGTAGAGTAAATGATTAAAAAATTCCAGAAGTTCCCAATCGCATTTCCAATTGTAGGCCACACATTTCAAGGATAGATCTGGCAATGTGGAGAGGATTCATTTGTTTGTGTCCACTGAGACACAAGTGGTATTCCGAGTTACTCCATGACAGTCTGGTGGTAGACCATTGTAGTCTTTGGTGATGTTGTGGTCTCATCATAAGGTGATGAATTAACAGCTTGTAATCCAGCTCAGCAAACATCTTAAATTCACTAATTTTTAACTGAATTAAATCCCAGTTTAAATGCCAAAGGAGTTTCCAGTGCATGTTTACTGCTCTGTCCATGTGTAGACTCTGACTGATCAGTGAGAAGGGGGTGGGACTAATGTCACCAATGACCCAGAAATCGAGTAATAATGGAAAACAAGAAGGGAGGGGCTGTTTCATTCTTTGCTTATTGTTCAAATTTCAGAATAGAAGTCCTGAGAAGAACTATTAATTTGTTTTCTTGTTTTTCATTTTATTTAGACCACTGTCAAGTATTTTGAAGAAATTATTATAAATATCCTTGTTGATCTAATCATTAAAAATAACTCATCATTTGCAATTTGAGCTTAAGACACTCAATGTTCAAAGAGCAAGTTATTTTTAAAAATCAAAATATGGTTACATTCTTACCTAAAGTTTCTCCATTTTTACATCCCAAATGAAGACAAATTTGAGAACCCTAGGATCCTCTGAATATAATAATATCTGGTGTGAATCTTGCCTGAATACTTTTCAAATTTTTTTAGTGAATAAAAGTTTCAAACTTGCAAAAAATCATGGAAAATTGGGGTTCTAAAAATTAATACAATAAAAATAAATACATTCTATAGCATCTCTAATTCTATTCTAAAGAGTAACAACAGAGATTGTAAAAAAAAAGCACAGGAAAACAAACAAGAGAAATGTGGAATATGGTCCTTTGTGCAGTTATATGAGAATCCGAGCATAACAATGACATTATGATTTGCAAATGGACCCTGAGGCTGGTGGCTATTTGCTAGTGAGACAGCCATTAAATCTGTACGCTTTTATGTGGCCAGATAATGGACAGATGCAATATATGGACATGCGCATATGGCTGGATAATCTCTCATGCAAGATATCTACATTTATAGATGGAGAACACCTTAGTCGGTAAATGTCTGCATTGACAAATGGAGCGATTGTTACAAAGACGAAGCCTGAAATAAATGCAGGTAAACATCATTTCCATAATAACTAAATGTGCTAAGCAAGTGGAAAAAAAATCCATTGAAACACAGGGACATGTTGCTGTGACACCTCTGTTTAGCCAGCACACAGTGAATCATTACGGCAGCACTGGCACACTGCAGTACATTAACTCTGCACTGAGCTATAGTGGCACAGACGATGAGGATTAATATGGATCCTGCCCATTGCAGAGAGAAAGAGACAGACAGACAGAGCATACAAATGGATTATATAGTGCCTGTCTGCAGCCTTCAGTAATGCAACAGTGACTTGCATCTTGAAAGCAAAGGATTTACTGATCATGCATTGCCAAATTGGGCTCGGCAGAATCTATATGTGGAGTTATAATATAATTTAATATTGGGAGATGGAACATGCCCCAATCTCCTCCCACTCATCCTGTATAACCCATCACTTCCACCACACCATCATGTCGAACAACTTTGCATGTCGCATTACCTCGTGCTCATTACTTTGCTGGCTCCAAGCTTTTCATCTGCCTCAGACCTTTCCACATCAGGCTCTACCAGTCGCCCTCCCAAGCTGTGATCTTCGTTCTCCATCCCAGCTGTTCCTCCTGATGGTGTAGCTTCCACCTCTTGGGTCAGGTGGGTGTCTCCTGGGCTGTGCATTTGGGTTCATTGTGGCACCACCAGTTGTCCTAGGCCTTGCTACCCACTCCCAGCATACTCTGCACCCCCCAGCACTCGCTGCACTCCAGCGCCAAATTTCCCACCTGCTGCCCCTGCTGCTTGCTTGTGCCCATGCACTGCTCAACATTGCTGTCTGGACAGTTCCTGGCTTGCACACAGTGCTCTGCACCTGTGGCATTTCCTTTGCTCAGTCAGCCAATCAGAGGGCTCTGTTTTCGTTGTTCCTTGTGTCCTCCTCTGGCTCCTGTGATCTCCTGCTCAACCTGTCTGGGGTAATGATGTCACCACCCTTATTCCTCTTTGCAGTAACTGTTCTCCCTGAATTTACAGGTGTGGCAGACCCTGGCTGTACCAACTCCTCCTCATGAGGTGCAACTGTGGACATCTCCTCCCTGCTGCGCATGGCTCCACATACTGTCAACATAGACATTTCACTCATTCTGAGTGCCTCAGAGTCCTGTGCCTCTGGGATCCTCTGGTTTTGTGCATTCCTTCTCCCTGTTGCATGATGTCCTTTGCATCGTCTACACTGTACATCGGCAGGAACTAGATGATTGCCTCTCCATCATCGTGGACCTCATAGTGTGCTTTGGTAGCTTGGGATGTCTTGATTACCATTGGTTGCTCTCTGCATGTGCTGCAGCCCGTCTGCTGCATTGGAACATTTGACTTACTGGGAGGCCCTGGATCTTGAGCTTCATTGCAGTGTTTTTGCTGCTCATACTGTGGTCTCCTGTGAACTCCTCCCACCCTGCCTTAGCATGCCTTCTTGATGACAACAGGTCCTGCAGATGTTCCACTTTCAGAGATGTTATTCCTTCCATTGGTTTGGCAATTATTTTGGCAGTTGATAGTTTGCCTCCCATCAGCCCCACAGTCTCATATATAGAGTACCTTGCTAGGTCGATACCCATTTTGTTACATTGCAACCTGTATTTAAATGTTTTGATACATATAATCTGAATTGTATGTCATGCATCTGCACAAAATATTAAGATGATGTTGGCATGTGCATATGTTTTCACCCCCTTTACTATGAAGCCCCTAAATAGTTATGGCTCAACCAATTACCTTCAAAAGTCATATGCTTAGTGAAATGAAGTCCACCTGACTTGTCAGTGTATACACATCTTTTTTGAAAGGCCCCAGAGGCTGCAACACCATTAAGCAAGAGGCCCCACTATTCAAACAACACAATGAAGACTAAGTAGATCTCCAAAAAGTCAGGGACAAAGTTGTTGAGAAGTACAGGTCAGGTTTGGGATATGAAAACATCCAAATCTCAAATCTATTATCATCAAATGCAAAGAATGGGGTACCACAACAAACCTGTCAAGTGAGAGATGCCCACCAAAATATTCAGACCAGAAAGGAGGGCATTAGTCAGAGAATGTTGCAATGTTGTTTATGTTGCAAACCTGACTCGGTCTTGCAGATTTCTCCTTTACAACATTAGGAGAATTCAACCTTTTCTGTATAGAGAGGCCACTCAGGTGCTTGTTCAGTCTCTTGTCATTTCAAGACTAGACTACCGCAACTCCCTACTGGCTCGCCTTCCTATACGGACCATCAGACCATTGCAACTTATCCAGAATGCAGCAGCACAACTTGTCTTCAATGTTCCTAAATTCAGTCACGTAACTCCTCTGCTGCATTCCCTTCATTGGCTCCCTGTAACTGCCCGCATCAGATTCAAAACCTTGATGCTGACCTACAAAGCCAAAAACGGACCAGCCCTTCCATACATGATGGCAATGGTCAAAACCCAGGCTCTACCAAGAGCCCTTTGAGCTTCAAGTGCAGCTCGGCTTGACCCACTGTCCCTTATAACACAAGGAAAACATGCATCCAGACTCTTTTCTGTTCTGGCAACAAAATGGTGGAACCAACTTCCCTTGGGAGTCCGAACAGCTGAGTCCCTCACTGTCTTCAAACGCAGGCTGAAGAATCATCTGTTTCAGGAGTATTGAACTCCATAACGACATTTGAGCTCTCACTCATCTCCCAGGATCTAGGCTCTAGGCTGTCACTCAAACAACCTTCTCCACTTACTGGACTGTCTGGCAACATTTCCAACATTTTAATACTATCAACTCCATTCCATTTCCTTCATGTGATCTACATACCTTCACTGCCTTTCTCACCTCCACTAGAGTCCACTTTGTCATACATTCATCCACCCTCAAGTTTCATTATAGCTGTTAATTTTTTTTTAATCATCTGCTGATCACCTCATTCCTTTCAGAAATCATTATCAAGTCACCTTTGTAGTCTGAGGCATCCTTAAATGTGAACCATGTTTATCTCCTCAACACCTTCAGATCTTACGCTGCCTGTCTACTCTGCATTCAGGACAGCTCCCACATTGCCCAGCATACTCAAAGCCATGTTTCTCTTGGGATTTGGCTTCTTTTGTGGTTCGGAATTTCACTGCAGCTTCTATCACATTTAATCTGACCATTCATCCATGTATGTCAGACCTCAATATCCTAGATGTGAGCACCCAAACCTTCACTAAAATGCTGCAAAACACATCAGTTTGGTACTCTCGCCCCTTAGACTATATTCCTCACTCAGTCCTTATGAACCCTTGATGGAAGTGCCACCCACCATGACCCCACTGTTCCTAACCGAATCTAGCTGCATAGTCACTTGTCACAGGTTCCACCACCTCGGACATATTTGGTCACTCATTGGCTTTAATACTACCCAATTATCAGCCCACTCTCTGGATTGGTATGGCTACCTCTGCTTCTTTATCAGAATTACCTTATCATGCATACTCCTAGGATATTGGTCATGTCAAGCTTTCCATGGCTACATAAGAAATCACAAGAGGTTTGCATGACCCATGGTCCACATCCACATATTCCACCTGTATACTGTATACACTGATAACACACAGACAGACCAACAATTGAATAGCAGTGATTATTTGGTAAAAATGGCATCTATTAATGTGGGAATAGATGTCTATGTCGGGCAGCAAGTGAATCGTCAGGTGTTGAAGTTGATGTGTTGAAGCAGGACAAATGGGCAACCATGAGAATCTGAGACACTTAAACAAGAACCATTTTGTGATGGTTAGATGACTGGCTGAGAACATCTCTAAAACATCAAGCATATCTTGTGGAGTGTCAGTATGCAATGATCAGTATCTACCAGAAGTGCTCCAAGGACACAGATAACCTGTGACCTGGTAACAGGGTCATGGGTGTCAAAGGCATACTGATGCTCATGTAGTTGCCAACAATTACAGGACTTGAAGGATCTGCTGTAATGTCTTGGTGCCAGATATCACAAAACATCTTCAGAGGTCTTATGAGTCTAACAAATCAGAGCTGGGTTGGCTGCTTAGGTATCTAAACATCACTTGCTCAGTTGTTTTAATGTTATGGCTGTTTGGTATAGCTGCTCTGTTACAACTTTCTCAAGAGAGCGATTCTCCTGTACAGTTTGTGAACTCTGCACTTACCCAAATATTTGGTATAGAGGGTCTAAAATGGTGAATCCTATACTATGAAATACTTTTCAAGAGGTACAGAATGGAGAAGGTCACTTTTGGGTCACACTATGTCACTGACTTCAAAAGCAACACTTAACACAGTAACCTTAACAGTGCTGGCCTTACTGACACCAGTGGCCTTTAATGGACGTGAAATCGAATACAAGAGCACACATGACCATTTCTGTTTACGTAAGGAATGAGCCGGGTCAGGAACTGGCCTGCAGGGATCTGTTCATTCCATTATGTAGCAATGATATTCAGTGACTTTTGCACCAAAGGCTCGGCGTTGTTCTCCAGCCAGCACAAGTGTTATGTAGAGAGACGTCATGAAGGTGTGTATTAAGCAGAGCGTTTTGAGGGCATGGAGCATGTAATCAGTGGGGTGAAGTAAGGCTAAAAACACAAACACACAAAGTCAGCTCATCTCTGCGAACCTACTGCCAGCAGTGTGTCTTTGTTATTGTTTCAGTTTCTGTCTTCTCCCCTAATCCCACCGTGTAATTAGTCACTTTACCCAGCAACACTGAGGAGTCACTGCTGTTGGATACATGCTACAATCTGAAAGATATTTGCTGATTTGTTGATTAATTAATCCATGAAACGTGCAGTACAATGTCAAACTATTTCTCTTTGACATAATTGAATAATGAGAGTTTTGGACACAGACGTGATGAACTGTTGAGTTAAAAAAGATGAGACTCTAACTCCTACTTGATTTTAATGATTAGAACAGCCCAAAGATGCCAATAGCTTACAGAAGCAGCCAGAAGCCTCCCCAAACATGAAGCACATTTTCAATTGGAGATTCTCTCACTTTGTCATTCAAACAGCAGGTCACAACTTAACATCATACACAGACGCACAACTCCAGTCTTAACTGGCTACATAACTCCATACACATTATTATTATATATTATTAATCATACAACAAAAAAAAAGGTTAATCCATACTTGCTATAATAATTTAATTTGCTATGTTGTTAACTTTGGGTTGAATTTATCCTATTGGTCTTTTGGATCAAAGCCTTTTCTATGTCTGTCTGTGTTTGTTCCTTTCTATCTTTATCTTTCTTTATTGGCAGTGCAAGCTTGTGACAGTATGTAGTGATGTAAGCTTACACATTATCAACATTTATGTTACCTGTTCTTACCTGTGTATGGTTCACACTCCCCTGGGGTCCAAAGAATAAGAGTTTGAAAGACTCTCAGCTTTACTTACCTGGGTGAGTCCATCTCTTGCTGAAGGAGAGGGGGAATTGGTCAGGTGAAGAGACAATGAAGAGGATGGTTAAATACCAATAGCTATTGTCCAAATAAAAATGACGTTATGAGTGTGTGTGTGGGGAACAGTAATGGTGATTGTCGATTATAGGGTATAGTTGTACGTCGACAACAATTACATTTTGTATCGTGACCATAACCTTTGTTGATATTGGTAGAGAGAGAGAGAGAGAGAGAGAGAGAGAGAGAGAGAGAGAGAGAGAGAGAGAGAGTAAGTGTACCTGAGTGGAAGGAGAGAATCACAGAGTGATCTGACCTATTTATGACTTTGCCGACATTGGTCAGAGCCACTGGAGTTAGTGGGCAGTTACTGGTTCATTATTATTTTCTTTTCCTTTTTTTCTATTTTTACATTTGTATATACGTAAATATATATTTTGCAAATAAGTGGGAATGGAGAATTTTCCTCTGACTGTTTCATTGATGGAAGCCTCTGACCTCTCGCCCTGCACTACCTTTGAAGTGGGCTACAACTTCCATAGATAAGTTACCAACTTCTTCACACACTAGCTCCAACACACTGTGTGTATTTGTGAGTCTCTGTAATGGACTCAATACATTTGCAAATCAGTACACGTCCAGAGCATGTGAATGAGGGCAGGCTATGAGGTAAAGAGGTAGATGGGCAGGTATCAAATCCAATCATTTTGTTGTCCAGAGGGAAACGATTACAGTTTTTATGGACCTGTGGTCTCAATAAAAAAGTGACTCTGTCTTTGTATCCTCAGAACATTTGATGTACTGACTGTTATCGCCAAGTAAAGAGTATTTCAAGAAATATAAAAACTCTATTTGAGAAAAGTCACCTACTCCAACTTTTTACCAATTTAATATGTTTACATCAAACAACAGTAAACTGAAAATACTGAATAAATGCATTTTATGCTTTGCGACATGCTTTGTTTTCCAGTGTATGACTTCATTCCAAGCTGTTCCCTGCTTGGTTTGTTTACACGTTGCCTTACGTCCCATTGCCTTGCATCTCCTTGCTCTTTATCACCTTGTCTTTTCTGATTGGACCAGAGTCTTAAAACAATTCTGAACATCTAAGCCTGCTTTGACCACTGTGCCCTCCAAGCCTCAGTTCTAATTGACAGCTTCAGCTATTCTGAAGCACCATTTCAAATTTCACCTTGATTTAAAAGCAGCATTATTTGAGAATGTGAGAGTAATTCACTTTAACGTCACTTTGCTTTGTTTTGCTTTTAATAGCCATCACATTTTCTCCACCACTTCTGGAGGTGTAGCACCTGTTGGTTGTGCTTCCTCCATTCATTCTTATCTGGCACTGGATGGGATAGGGGATTTATCTCATTGTGTTTCCATTATAATAAAATCCTCATTGACTGCAGGACCCAGTCCAATTTGCCGCTATGTCAGTCATTGTCTGTGGCGGATTCCATGACTGGCGGGATTGTCTCAGCTGAGCTTTTTCAATTATGGCAACTGGTTAGCTTCTGTTTTTGGCAGGCAGTGATGACCCTGTACTGTGCTGAATGGTATCTGGTAAATGGTATCTATTTTTATTTTTATTCATTTTAGATTCTTATTACTGTAGCTGTCATTGTGGCATCCTGGAGCGCACAATCGCCCACCCACGTATACACAAATACAATGTATTAGGAAGACCCGCACACCTACGTCTTCAAGCAATTATCTAATCAGCCAATGGTATTGCAGCAGTACGATGCACAGAACCATGCAGATATAGACTAGTAACTCCAGGTAATGCTCAAATCAACCATCAGGATGATGGATTTCTAGATTTCTCTGATTTCTAGAACTTGTGATCAGTTACTCAGCGGGGCTAATGACAAAAACACGTGCAGTGAGGGCAGTTCTACACCTTGTTGGTGAGAGAGGTCAACAGAGAATGGTCAGACTGGTTAAAGCTGACAGAAAGGCAGTACCCCAATACCAACATAACAACTCTATGATAGTGGAGGGCTGAAAGTCAGCTCATAATGAACGAAATGTCAACTTTAAGGAAGATAAACTACAACAGCCGAACACCCTGCCAGGTTCCACTTTTGTCAGCCAAGTACAGAAAACTGGCTGCAGTGGACTCACCAGGCTGCAGACTCACCGGCAATGAACTGGTGAATACTGGAGAAGCACAGCCTGGTCTGATGAATCTTGACTTTGACTGAGGCTTCTCACTATAAATGATAGCATCAGAATTTGACACCAACAGTATAAATCAATATACTCAACCTGCCTTGTATGAACAGTCCTAGCTGATGGAGATGGTGTAGTGGTGTGGGGAAGGTTTTCTCAGCATTATTTTGGGCTTATTAATACCAATCACCATGAATAGAAGCTACATGAGTATTGTTGCTGACCATGTGCATGCCTTGATAACCAGAAATGACCCACCTTGTACCCATCTAATACCTTGTAATTAGTAATTTTTGTTACCATTCAAAACAGATTTGTTAATTTGTTGATTACATAAACCATTACACGTGCCCTAGAATATCAGACCATTTTCTATGGCATAGTTGAATAATGGGAGTTCTGTTCATGCCAGTAACTTGCAGAAGCAGCTGGAAGCCTCTCCATACATAATACACATTTTCCTAATTGAGATCTTCTCACTATTCATCATTCTTATCCATCGAATTTGGATCCAGTACATCATTTGTAGATGTGGTAGAACCAGAAAGCTCTACAGGCCCTGAGTGATGCCATCATGTCAGCATGGACTAGATTCCAAAAGAATGTTTGACATCTTGTGTAGTTCATGCCTTGACAACCTGCGGTCTCCAATGTAAAGCCTTCCCAGAAGAGTAGAAGCTGTTACTACAAATTTGGAAACACACTCTATTGAGAAAATTATTGGGACACCTGCTCATTTATTATTTCTTCTGAAATCACAGGTGTTAAAAATAGTTCATCCTGCTTTTGTTGGAGTAACTGTCTCTACTGTCCAGGGAAGATTTTCTACTAGATCTACTAGATTTTGGTGCATTGCTGTGAATGTGTTAGTGAGATCAGGATGTTGGATGATCATCACCCCACCCCACCTTATCCTCAACTCCCTAATTCCCCTACTCATCTCAAAAAGTAGTGGATGGAGTACCATTATTCCAGAGAACACAGTTCTACGGTGCCTGGCATTAGCCATGGTCCCAATAACTTCATCATGCTACAAGATCTAGACAAGCTTTGTGTGCATTTGCACATCTGTGACAGCAATGGCTGCAACTTAAAGTAGCTGAATGTATTAATTCAGGTGTGTTGTGATCTCCACAAACATTTGGACAGAGTGTCCATTGTACATATGTACATGCATCAGCACTGAGTTAGTGCTTTGCATTGAAGAAGCTTATAAGAAGCTTATGGGGAGTTATTATTACTGAAGTTACGTTACAATGGTGGTGTTTACATAGATCCATTCATTCTGCAGATTATTCCGAGGATGTATCTTCATCGTAGGCAATGGTTTAAGGGCTATTCCATGTATTAAGATATTACTCTGGCTTGGTTGCTACTGACTACTGAATTTCCAGTGCATGGTAATGAATGCTGAACAATAAGCTGTCCCTCAGTTGGCATTAGATGGAATAACAGGAAGCAAGAGTAGCTTTAAAGTACCAGAGAGAATACTAGAGTCTCGGAATGAACCTGAGTGCCTTCAATGCCCTCACTGAATCATTGACTTGTGACAGTAAATAAACCCAATATGAAACGCAGTTTTGAAAGCAATCTTCTTAAAGCTGCATCACTACCCTGGAAAAAAAACCACACACTTAGAATCATCTTCCTGACTGTGATCAATATTATGCAACTGATTTCTATTCACCAGCTTCACCGTCTCGGGAGAAATGCGCTTGCACATATGATTGGCCTGTGCAAAGCCTTTCTCCTGCATCAGGTACTAATGCATTTAAAGAATGCATTAGGTAGAGAGTATATTGTACCAGTTGAATTTTGATTAGAAATAAAAAGCAAAAACACAGAAATTCTTTGTGTCTACACTCTGTAGTGTTGTTCAAAGTAGTTTTTAAAGGTAATTGAAAAAAGTAGTCCTCCACACACAGTCGCACTGATGGGCGAAGATGAAGATAATCTGGGTATGAGCTACATGTTTGCTGTGTAACATTTTACAATACTATTCAAGAATGTACGCATATAGTCATATTATTAAACCTTGGCAATTTTATGTAATAATTAAATATTTGTAATAATTAGATTGACAATAATATAATAATAATAATAATAAATATTGTTAGAATCCTGGACCTATAGATAGATAAGGAGAACCAAATCAAACAAATGAGAGAGAAATATCATACTTGCTCATTTATTTATTGATCCAAATGATCCAATATTGAATATCTGTGAGTGGCAAATGTATGTGTACCCTTGACATGGTTTCATTATCTGGTGTGACCCCTTGTGCAGCAAAAACTACAACTAATTGTACCATGTCAGTAACTGTTGATTAGTCTATTATTAGCCTTTTATTAATCTATATTATTAGCACTATTTTTAGACAATCAATACAAAACATCTTTAAATATTTTAATATTTTCCTCTGATTAATTGCTTGCTTCAGATCCTTCTACTACATTTTTTTTTGGGGGGGTTAAGGTCAGGATTTGGACTTTGACTTGGCCATTCAAATAAATTAACTTTACTTTTCTTAAACCATTCATCTGTAGTGTGCTTATAGGGTCATTGTCTTACAGCATGCCGCGCATTCTCTTGAGATTCAGCTCACAGACAGATTTCATGAATTTTCATATAGAAACTTCTGGTATGATTTAGAAATCATTGTTCCATCAGTGATTGCAAATGGCACTGGTGCAAAATAGGTTCTTTAGCTGGAATGCAGTGTTTTCTTTTCTCCAAACATACCACTTCTCATCTAAACCAAAATATCTATTTTCATCTCATCCGTCCACAAAACATTCCTCCAATAATATTCTGGTTTGTCCGTGACATCTATCAAACTACAGATGGGCAGCAGCTTTTGCAGCATTGCTGTTCAGTGTTCTCCTGATGGTAAACTCATGAACATTAACATTAGCCAATGTGAGACAGACCTTCAGCTGCTTAGAAGTTCCCTCAGGTTCCTTTGTGAGCTCGGGACTATTACATGCCTTGCGCTTGGCGTGATCTTTGTTGATGGAGAACTCATGGGGAGGGGAATAATGTCTTTGATTTTCCTCTTTTTGCGCACAATCTGTCTGACTGTGGATTGGTGAAGTCCAAACTCTTTAGAGATGCTTTTGCAGCCTTTTTCAGTCTGATGAGCATCAACAGCCCTTCTTCTCAGCTCCGCAGAAGTATGTACTATGATACACTTTTACAAAGGTGTTTTGAAGATCAGACGTGAATAGATCCCTGTTCTTCAGATTGACAAACGTGCACACTGCTGTTTGGCGATGTTGCTTTTAAAGAGGATACATTCCTTTCCTTTTACATTTGTTCCTTTTGAAGCATTACCTTTCATACTGAGAGTTTTTACCTGGTTTGACCTGTTTCTTTTCTTCTTTCTCGTGTTTGGTCTGTCTCTTCGGTTTTGGTTTTATGGTTGCTATTTTATTTATTTATTTATTTATTTATTTATTTATTTATTTATTTATTTATTTATTTAACCTTGTTTGGTTATTGGCATTCCTCATGTGTAAGCTCATGCCTGTGTTTATTGCTCTCTGTTTTCTGCCTCGACTACTCATTTGGACGACTCTGAGCACAATAAAATGTGTAAACAGTTTTTATAGCCTTGATTTTGAAATACAGTACATACACTTCAATGGTTCAGTTATATAGCCATCAAGAGGCGAATGTCAACAATATAGGAGCGAATGCTGCACCTTATAAACATAACTCCGTGATGGAAAAAGTTACTTGTATGGGTTCAAATATATTTCAAGGTGAATTTTGAGAAATATCTGATTTGCTATCTGTCTGGTTGCTGTCAGATTTTTGCAGATAACCCAGCTATGGGGATAAAAGATCATTAAAGCAAGTTCTATTTGAACCTGTTTCGCTCCAAGAAATGTCAATCTTACATTTCCCCTGTGCTAGTTTGTGCCTAAAAATTCATTCAGCATTATAATAATCAATTATAATTTATTCTGATTTTCTAAAATCAGTATGTTTTGGTCTGATGCATTTTACATTCCTGGTACTCTTTCAACAGTGTGTGGTAAACAGTAAACAGTGGGCTGTATAATGCAGAGGTATCATCCATATTAATATGATGTCCTGTTCCAGTGTTATAGCCATAGGGGTGTCATCATCAGCATCAGCATACCTGCGCCTATGTCTCCAGCGGCCTAGTTAAACACCTCCATCTACACTGTCTTTTTCAGCCCCATGGGCACGGCCAGACCCCAAGCATGATAGATTACAAGAAAATGTGTGATGCTGTGAGGATTTCTGACTGCTTGTCACGAGAGAATATATATATATATATATATATATATATATATATATATATATATATATATATATATACACACACAGGGGTGCCCAATACGTTGATCATGTTCTTCTGGTCGATCGCTAAGGAAGTGTGGGTAGATCGCAAGACAGGGTAGCCAATCTGAACTTTTGACACCCTGCGCATGTGCGTTAAACCGTGCTAACTTGTTCAGTTACCTTGCTGCATAGCTAGCCTCCAATTTATTTAAACTACATACAACAAAGGATATGTTGAATGACCTTAATGTACAGCTGCAAGGAAAAGACAAAACTGTGATCAATATGATCAGCTCAGTTAATGCTTTCAAACAAAAGATGCAACATCTGTCCTCAAAGTTGCTTCCAGACTGTCACGTCGGAGCTGGAGATGCAGAAGAAGACATGAGAATGCATGAGAAACTCGACAGTACACGGTACACAGAGCAGATCGAGAACAGTCTGTCAGAGTTTGACAGACACTTTCAAGATTTTGCTTTACTGGAGCCAGTTGCTTCATTCATGTGCTACCATTTTCGGGAAGATGCTGAGGTGGATTCACTTGCATCAAAAATTGCAACGCTGTTTCACCTGAACTTCTGGTGTGGAGAACTTCATTCACTGGTGTGGAGAATGAAATTTTGACTCTACAAGCTGACATTGAGCTAAAATCCAGGGCTCATGGACAGTTCGGGAACTAACAGAGGGGAAATACCCCAGCATGAGGAAATGTGCCACCTCCCTGACTGCATTATTCGGTTCCACCTATTTGTGTGAATCAGCCTTTTCCCACATGAAGATTATTAAGTCTAAATCCCGTTCTACCATGACTGATGATCATCTGGAAGCATGCTTGAAGCTGGCTACCTGCAGCTAATGTCCGGACTATGCTGCCTTGGCTGATGCCATTCAGTGCAAGTCATCAGAGTAAGGTAAAGGCAAAGAATGTACAGAGTTATATTGTGCAATGTGGGTTCATGCAGTTATGCAAGACACACCAATATGTACTGTAGCTGAAATTCTAATTCAATTAAAAAATGCTTTATTTATTCTAAAAGGGAAAAAAGGAAAAGTAAAGAAAGAATACACAATATTAAAAGTAATGATAATAACTAATAAATAATGATAATGTAGAAGAAATAAATTTATGTTTTGCATTTATCTTATAAGTAGCTCGCAAGCTGAAAAGCTGAATATTATATATTAAAGTTTTACAATAATAAATATATAAATTTTAAGTTTTTTTAAAAAAAAACTAAAAGCTTTTCTTTTAGTTCTTGGGACCGAATTTGGGTTGGATTGTTGGCAACACTTACACACCAATACTCACAATCCCATCAGCTAAGGAACATACTTCATGCAAGAGAGTGGACAGAGACACTTCAAACTATGCAAACGGGGTTTTGTATGAAGTTGAATTCAGACATATGGCAGGACACATAATTCAACACAAGCAGGAGCTGCATTCATCAACAACCCAGCTGCCCTGGACCTTTGGCAACTCAAAAGTACCACTTGAGTAGGACAAATCACTACTCAGAGCAGTTCTGGAGGCAGTTCTACCTCCATGGCAGAAAAAGCACAACTGGTTAAGACAATAACCATTTAAAATAACCAGTAGGTGGAGTTTTATATGTGCATGAAAGGTGTGCAATTCATTTGTAGTGAGAGTTTTTTGAATTGCTTTAAAGAAATTGTTTTTTATGTGGTTCCTGCATGGAGAACTGGGTTGCTTGCTTATTAGTTAGATAGTAATGGTGTGCAGGAAAAGTGTCGATGCATTTTCTGCACTAAAGCTGCATGTACACAATGGAACTCAAGGCAGGCCTCTTTGTTTGACAGTTATAGTACTCTCCAGGTTGGCATACAGTAAACTGGATACGAGTGGAGAAATGCTGTTTTAGAGGATAGCTGGCCAGTTGTCCAAGATTGTCAAAAGAATCACTGTATAAGAATTTCTTTAAAACAGCAACAAAAGAAAATCTCAAACTGAAAACACCTTTTATCCAATGCATCTAGATATACAATCCTGGGGAGCAGAAAGCTCTGCCTACTTGCTATTTTATCAGTTATTCTCTGAAACAATGTTTGAGGAGTAATTCTGAACACAAGCTTTTGCCAGTCATTTGTCATCATTTGTCCTCTATTGCCCCCCTGATTACTGAGTGTTTTAACCTCCACTGTCACACAAGGACGCACATGGAATTTGCACAGCAGAACGTTGGCTGGGTGTTGGCATTTGTGTTCATTTGTTCATTTGTGTTGGCATTTAAAGAAGAACATGGAAATGAAAGCTGTAGCAAAAGTTGTACCAGGAAATTCAAATACCACACCTTCCTTCTTTCCTCAACCAATCAACTGCGCCCACCTGCGTCTTTAATGCCCCTTTGTTGCTTTACAGATGCTGACATCTTACCTTTCCCTCCTTCCTCCCCACTGCCACCAGTTTGCATGCAGTTATGGGGTTGAATCCATCCTTGCCTTTCTCCCCCCCAGCAGGATGTAAGAGGGCCCATTTAAGACCTGGTCCGACTACAGGGCCAACACCAAAGACTCAATATTAAGTTTCAAATTGTACACCTTTTGGTCAGAATAAAATGTTTCTGCATACTTCTTGGAGTCTTCTGGTACAAATATACAGGGGTTGGACAATGAAACTGAAACACCTGGTTTATGACCACAATCATTTATTAGTATGGTGAACTAGGGCCTCCTTTTGTGGCCAAAACAGCAGGAATTCTTCTTGGGAATGACATTTTTTGGATACAATCCGGGTTAGCACCCGAACATCCTTTTCAGACAGCTTCCTCTTGCGTCCACAGTTAATGCTGTTGGATGTGGTTGGTCCTTCTTGGTGGTGCTGACATTACCCTGGATATCGTGGCTCTTGATACATCACAAAGACTTGCTGTCTTGGTCACATATTTGCCAGCAAGACGTGCACCAACAAGTTGTCCTCTTTTGAACTCTGGTATGTCCCCCATAATGTTGTGTGCATTGCAATATTTTGAGCTAAACTGTGGTCTTACCTGCTAATTGAACCTTCACACTCTGCTCTTACTGGTGCAATTAATGAAGATTGGCCACCAGGCTGCTCCAATTTAGCCAGGAAAGCTCCCACACTACAATGACAGTGTCATTGTCCAACCCCTGTATGTGTAAATGTTCCTAAACAATAATAGCATGGGCACATTTGCCTACCTTCACATACTACCCACCCCACACAGACATACATACTGTATGTAGACATGGAACATCTCACAAAGACAGGAATGCAAGTTGTGTGTGTGTTCCTGTACATCCAGAACAGACGAGTGGGTGTGCAGTTCCATTTCGGGGAAGTGAAGAACATCTTGATAGTAGAGGCCTGTCTGTTTCTTTCTCTCTCTTTCTGTGTGTCTTTGCTCAGTCTGATGACCTGCAGCATGCTCCCCTCTCTCCCAAACATCCATCTCCATCTCCTTCTGTCTGAACCAGAGCACCTCAGCTCCATTACCCATTACTTACCAACCCTCATCTCATGCCAGCCCAGACAGGTAATGCACCCGACAACAACAATGCTTCCAGACTGGTGAATGAGAATTCATAGCCGCTTACTTATGACGAATGGATTTTCCTCAACGTTTGCAAACAAGAGCTGGATGCAGTATGTAAACATCATTAGATTTTGAAAATACACCATATCAATGCAGATAGGTACACTGTTGTAAATGTACCCTGGTACATTGGTAGGGTATGGTCCTTAAGATCTAACTGTGGAACTGTAGGTTCTCTACATTTACTGTGCGTATTTGAATCCCACCTCACCTGTTTTAAACCACAAAAAGAAAAGGCCCAGAGTGAAGCCACAATGTATGAGGATAATGCAACCTAACTGCATTGGAATATGCTTCAATTATGTTACCTAAGTAGAGGTACTGAAGACGTAGCCTTGAGGGTTTCTCCCCATGAGAGACTGCTACCTTTCTGACTCAGAGTGTTACATATTCCATTGCAGTGAAATTGCGTTGCCTTCATTCACTCTGCTTTGTTTTACTTCTGGTGTTTTAGGACAAAGGACTCAGTCTTACAGTTCTTTCTCACCTACTTTATTTGATCTCAGACCTTTCAGTTTGGTCTGATCCAAAAGAGCAGGTATGAAATGTGCTTTGGACCACGGTCCAACACAAAGGAACAGAATTTGGTCCAACCTAAAGAGGTGGCCTCGGTTCCGATTAACTGAACCATGGTTTGGTTTGTTTGTAGTGTAAAAACATTTTTTCGGATGGTCTGGACTTTTTAATCAATTACAAGAAGCTCTTGTCATAAATCAAATGACAGAAAATGAAAAAGAACCAACATTAGATGCCACACTGTGTCCACATGCATCATGTAGCAGTATGTGACCATGTTTGCCATTCCTTTATTGACTGCAACTGTAGATTAATGCTTATTTATGAACAGAAACTAAAGGAATCTGAGGGCAATCAGCTGTGCTCATTGGCCATATGAAATGCACGTTCCTGAAGGGAGTTGGCTGGGATGCAGAATTTCGTACACATGGAATTGACAAAATGCCAGCATCAGACCACCCCCCCTCCACAAACCAATCAGTGTATATACTGAATATATATGTGTGTATATACCCATTCATCTTAAAGCAGTTTAGCCCCACCCATTCATTCTGTAACATTTTAGTTCCCTTTCAGTTTAGCCCTGAAGCTTTTGAGGCCTACGCAGAGCTGCAATGTCCACTTCAGGAGAATGTGGAAATGAGGGGGTATCCAGGGGGGCTAAAAGTTAACCGTGGTTGACTGGGTAAGCAGTGCTGGAAGGGCTGCCACATATATCTGTGCTGAGCTACAAGATAACCGTAATCAGCTGGCTATAATGACTTCACATCATGCTGACTGGACACTAAGAGAAGACAGAGAGAGGACACCAACACTATCACTATCTTCCACTGCTAAAATAATGCTTAACATCACTCCTGTGAGGCAACCAGCCAATTGGAGCACGCCAAAAGGGGAAAATCATGTTTCATTTGAGGAAAAACAAACGGGCTTGTAAAACCACATCCGAGCATTTTTGGTCCATATACTTACTATTTATGCATCAACGAACAAGTTATAACACTTAAAATACTTAATAAACGATTGCCTTTCTGATAAATTTAATAAATTGTATTGCCTCTCATCTTTTTTTGGCTGTTATTAAAGATTAACGTGCAGAATGATAAAACTATCACCATAATTTCCCACAGCTGTCTTTTTTTTTTTTCTTCACTGGATTTCTTGGTGTGTCAGTAATTATTACCAAAATAAATATTTAAGCATTTGTTGTTGACTGCCAGTGGGTGAGCCTTAAAGGCACAATTTAGGCCTATTAACTGATAAGACCTGTCCGACAGCGAGCCTGTTTTAAACCAAACCGCAGCAGTTCCGAGCTACTGCGCATCATTCACTTGTCTGAGTTAACTGCGTGGGACACTAATTGACTTGCCAGTCCCTCAGATGTCTTTCTGAAACGACATGCTACTACTTCGCCGTCAGATATGACAACATGTCCTCCCCTTTATGAGATCTGCGTGATTTATACTTGTAATAAAAACACTTGTAGGGCAGATTTATAGGCTTTTTATAGGCTGTGCAGCAGCTCTTTTATTCGTTGATATCTGAGTCATTTTACGAATCATGCTATATACATCGGCAATGTTTGATGAGATGCGTTAAGGCTGGGTTACTTTATGTGATTTTTACCCCAATTTTACCTTGATTCTCAGTCTGGCCCAGTCTGTGCAGGTTGGCTGTAGTCAGTGCAGATGTCATTTGGAGTCGACAGTTGAAGAGAGACTCACGTAGTGTATAAGGGACACAGATTTTTGCCACCTTGATTGCCTTTCTGACCAGTTGGAGCATCTCAAACATCAGCGACTCATTCTGATTGGGTCTTGTCAACAGCCAGTGAAAACTAATGCATGCATGCCTGTTTTGGGATGTGTTGGGTTTGGTTCTGCAACAGGCTAAAGTCATGTATTGTGTGATCCCCAGAGGTTAAGGGTGCAATTTTTTATTTATCATAAAAATCTGCAAAACTTACATAGAGCACTCACATTAAACATTTCCACTTTAAACCAACAATACATTATTTATAGACCAAATAAGTGTGTGCTGTGGCTCTATGACTAGAGTCGACAGTTGGAGTGAGAACCGAATAGTGTATGAGGGGCACAGACTTCAATTTCTGGCCTTTTGAACGTCCTTCAGACCAGTCAGAGTATATCAAATGAGCATGTCTTTGAGCAAAATGTATTAGTGTATGCTGGTCAGTGCCATCAACAGCCAATGCAAATTGAGCATGAAAAGTAAACACAGGACATCGATGAAAATAAAGCAGCCATGTTTTCAGGTTTAACTTTATAATCCACATTAAATTATGCAGCTGCTTAATTATGGCACCAGCACACCATTAAAAAGACATCAGCTAAATGAACTGATGTCATTTGATCCTGGAACCAAAAAGGAATGTTTTCGTGTTTCTTTAAATCGTTTAATCGTTTAGTTATGTAATAACTAAAGTTTGGGGCCACGCCAAAACCCCTCTTGTCTTTAACTGCACACATTAGTGTACAACTCCTCATGATGGAGATTTGCATTCCACCATTATCCCAACTCTCCTCTCATCCCCTTCTCATCCAACTTCCATGCGTTGCCCTTACTTGCTGCCCAGTCCAACCCAGATTTATCCCATTCCTTGGATCATCCACTGTGAGCATGGTCCGTACTTTGCAAATGGGTTGCTGTTTCATGTTAGACAGGGTACATCAAGCTCAATCCAACCCCCCCGTCACACAAAATACACAGTGAAAAGAAAATGATACTTCGAATTGACTTCAAATTTACCATCCCGCCACATCCTGTTACATACCACCATGTCACATCTTAGTGGCTCCCATGTCCCAATAAAAATGATAATAAAGATTTTATGCCTGAGGGGAAAATATATTTTCTTTTCATGTTGTGAATCTTAATTTTTGAATATTGCAACATGGAAATGACATCCATTTCATAGTATGAATCATCTCTGCTTGCTGTGAAATGGTTATATTTTCATTTTGGTGTCATACTATATCTTTAGGCTTGCTGTGTTTGCCTGGGAGCAACACCCAGGCCTTAGATTTCTCAGCTCTCCAGAGCCAACAGTGTGACGCAAACAGTCATGAGAAATACTGTAATTTAGACGGTAATGGTACATAAATATTTGATAGGGTAGGCAGGGTTCAAGAGAGTTAGGACTGCAAGATGCCAAGGCATTGCGCCTTATTAAGCACCAGCATGATAAACCCGCCTCAGCCGCATCAGTGTGAGCTCAACTTCTCAGTAAGCAAGCGAGCAAACAGGCGAGCGAGTAAGTGAGCGAGCGAGTGAGTAGATGATTGGATACATCTTTTCATTCCCCGCCACAGGTTTAACACTCCTTTTCTCCACCACAAGCATTCAGTCCCATCTCCATAGAATCAAACAAACCTGCGCTCCGCAGGTAAACAATGTACTTATGCAATTCTGAAAGGGATTGCGGTGTCGGCAGGACAATATTAAGGAACAATGAATATCCCATTTGCACACACACACATAGAACAAGCATAAATATTAAAGATGGCTCATGCAATGGATTAGTCGATTGCTGAACTGCACAGAACACATATGCAATCAAACAAAGCAACATGGCCCATGGCAGGAAAACAATGTACTTACACAATTCCAAAAACGAATAATATTACTGTCACCAGGACAATATTGTCCTTTGTGCAGGCAATAATAAATATTGTCCCAGTGCACACATGCCTACATGCACAGGAAGCTCCATTTGTGAATCCAGAAGTGGAACCTAAACAGGATCCTTTCAACTAATAGATCCTTACTCATACCACGGACAGCTGCCTGCTAATAACACCTCTGAAGGTGTCCTGTGGTATTCGGAGTTAAGCTGTACCAGGATATCCGAGTCCTGCATGGTTGGGCCACCATCGATTGGATTTGTTACTATTCAACCATCCTATTCAGGACTAATCAGACCTGGCAACCTTATTCCTGTTTCAAGTTTGGTCTGATGCTCAAGTGTACATTGCACATCAAGTGTACATTTACAACTGTAGCTTTACAGAAATCCAGCAAAAACACAAACGATCAACAGTACATGAATCATGAGCAACCCAAATGCATGGAGAAACTATCTGCAGGGAGAAACCTTAGTAGGGACCAAGACCCACAATGGAGGGTGGGCACATATTCTGAAGCAAAGCAGGCAAGAAGTCTGAGGCAGGTCCCAGAAGCAGGAAGCTAGGCAGTTGGTCTGAAGCTGATAGCAGGAGAGCCTGATGGTGAGCTCTCCTTTGTTGTCAGGCTGGACAGTCATTTACATGGAAAAGGTAAATTAATTTGGATTTATGGAGAACAGCGAATGTGAATAGTTCAGTTCACTGCAGTTCACTGACTACAATAGCCTAACAAAAAGGAGCCAGAAGGTAACTTGGCCTTCGTCCAAGTGGCTCATATCTCCACACCTGACCATTTGTCCACAGTCCAACATGTCATTTAATAGACCCGACTTTTTATACTTTGACATGTGACATGACCTTGACATGTCACATTGTAGTAATACATTGTAGAAAATCTCAGTCAAATGACGTTCTTTGATCTATGATATAAAGGTCATGGGACACTAGGGGCTGCTTGAATTAATTAAATTTAAATCCCTTCTTCCTTCTACCAATAAAATGTTCCCTGGGACACTGTCTGCAACACAAATCCAAAGAATGATCTATCCACCCCCAAAGTTTAACAGTTTGGTAAGTGTGGGCCAGCGTCACAGTGGGAGTTGGTACCCATATATTGTTTTTAATGAATCCTGCATAATTTTCCCAAACCAGGACTGGTTTGCTGATAACTGATAACTTTGTCTGAATGTCATATTAGTGCAGATGTTGCTGCACAGTAGAAGGATGTCGCTCCAGATTCGCTATGGTTGTTCTTGGTATTTAAGTTGGTATTTAAATCCTTGTATTTATAGAATGATAAGCCTTAGTGTGTAATAAGATTGGAGTGGTAAGGGGTTAAACTGTTTACTAGTTACTTCATCTTTAAAATAATTAATGCAAGTGTGTGTGTGTGTGATTGTGTGTGTATTTGCGTGTGTGTACATATGTGCAATTATATATAGTGTCTGTAGGCAGACTGATAAATTTGACCACTGCAAGTGAATCAGAAAGCTCCTTCATTAAAATCAGTAGCAGCTGAAAGTCCAATTAAATCCCAGAATGTAGTGAATGCTGCTAGGACAAGAGTTGCGGATTATGCCTGCAATGTATGGGGGCTTAATACCAACACCATGTTTAAACCTCGCAGTCGTGCTGGATAATGGCAAGGTTATGTAAACGGGTCATTTCAGAAGGCTTCGGCACATCATTAGGGAGCAGCCCTGACTGAAGACCTTCAGAGACCCGTCGAAAAAAAAAAAAGAAGCTTAGAATGTAATTGGTGTTTGGAGCCAGCCTATATACACATTGCACAATTTGTTTTCCGTCTGCTAGTGCATTTCAAAAAATAAAATATCATAACAAAGTTAATTTTGGTAGATAATTTAATTGAAAAAGCCAGTCTGTTGGACTTTAATTACCTTTAATGTGACATATTTTAAGTCTTTTTTTTTATTTGTTTCCTTTCTTGTTTCTGTTTGATCAGTATGTCATAGCTCATAATAAGAAATCCAGTTTCTCAGATTATTAGAATATTTAATGTAGAGTAAATTACTATTCAAGCAGAATAAATACTGTGTCTAGTTCAGCACATGCAATCACAATCGCGAAAACTGCCGACCTAACAATTAAGTTCTAGTTTGAAAATAGATGGTACCAGGAGCCAATGGAAAAGGAGTTTTACACCCACGCAGAAAACAACAATACAAAACAATTTATATGAAGAATTTATGTGAAGTTTCTGTAAATTTATGCTGGTTTAAAATGATTTTAAATTATTCGGTCACCCTGGGCACACATTTTAATGACAACTCAGGATCAGAGTAACCTGCAGACATTATATACGTATCATAACATATGTACCCTATCAAACATTGGTCTCATTATTGTGTGATGAATTATCAGCAAGTAAAATTGAATTACATCCCAGTTTATATTCCAAAGGAGCTTCCTGTGCATGTTTACTGCTCTGCCTGCATGAACATACTCAACCTGTATCACTCCCAGTGATCAACGAGAGAGGATGGGGCTGATGGGGCCACTGAGCCAGGTTGGGTTTGGTCTCTTTCTTTGCTCATACAGTGTTTGAATTTCAGAATAAACTCCTGAGAAGGGATAAAACTGATACATACATTAATAAAAATAGTAAAGAACATTCAGGGTGTTGTTTTATTTTTATTATTTTGACCACTTTCATGTATTTTCTGAGATGTTTGGTGTTTTTAGTCCTTATAAGATAAAACCAAAACCCAGGCATGTCAAACAGGCAAATCAATTTTGGATCTTACTTTATACATCTCAAATGAAGACAAATGTAACATCCCACTCGAGTAACATCCCACCAAACTGGTCTAGGTTTCTAAAGGTTAATTGAGTGTTTGACTTTTTATGAATGAACCCTTGAACCTCCGACTGTAAAAGATGACAAAAGAAACACGTTGTCTTGGATCGATTTCTATATCTTTACCCTTGGCAGAGTATAGCTAAAGTTCAGCTTCTGAAACTGTGCACAGATTCATTAACATGATTAAGCTCTGAATCCTCCTGGAGACTGACCTCCTACTGTATTGAAAATAATATGCCTATAGGCAAGAAATTGTGTGATCTCCGAGTTACACTGTATACAGTTTGAAACTGTTAGACAGCCTTTCAAAGCTGAAAGTGTTCATTTCCTTTATTAAAATTTTCATCACGGACTGCCTCATGCTAAGCAACAGTGCCCAAGAGATCTGGGCCAGTTGAAGGTTTGCTCTGTTCTTCTGCAGAGAGGGGAGGAAAATGAACAGCATAAAGAAGGGGGGAATGGTAGCATTGTGGGCTTCCCACGGGTATGCAATTACAATCCATAAAAGTGTGGATTCTACACTTTAATGTTGGCGAAATGAAAAGGGGACCCAGCAAGCATGAGCTACGGCCTTTAATCACATTCTTGCTGTTTCTTTTTCACTAACTTTTCAACTGCTGACTTTTTTTTACCCACCACAAACCCTTAGCCAGCTGCTCGTTCCTCTGTTTTATGGACATAGTAAAGGGTTTGTTTTTATTCTCTCCCACTGCCATTAATCCTACTGCACTTATCTTAAGATAATAATGCAAACATTAAAAAAAAAAGAACTTTTTATCCTCAAATACATCCATTCTTTCCATCCTTTTTTGGAACTGCTGCTCAAGCAAGGCTTTCAATAATAATAATAATAATAATAATAATAATAATAATAATAATAATAATAATAATAATAATAGGGCGCCACAGTGGCGCAGTGGATAGCGCTGTTGCCTCACAGCAAGAAGGACCTGGGTTTGATCCCTGGGTGGGGCGACCTGGGGAGTTTCTGTGTGGAGTTTGCATGTTCTCCCCGTGTTCGCGTGGGTTTCCTCCGGGTACTCCGGTTTCCCCCACAGTCCAAAGACATGCATGATAGGTGAACTGGTGACTCTAAAGTGTCCCTTAGTGTGTGGATGTGTGTGTGCCCTACATTGGATTAGCGCCCTGTCTAGGGTTGTTTCCTGCCCTTGCGCTCAGAGTTGCCGGCTGGGCACCGGCTCACCCGTGACCCTATTCAGGAATAAGCGGTTCAGAAAATGGATGGATGGATAGAATAATAATAATAATTATAATAATAATAATAGTTTTTACACATAATTGAATCATTTAGCAGCGGGAAAAGTTGAACCACCACTCCGCAATTCACATCTATTCACATAATCTAGCATTTCACATGCTGGGACTTTCCAAGTAAATGCTTCTACACACTTCCTCACAGCATTGACCTCCTGGGGTTTGTGTGTGAATGTGTGTGAGAGAGGTGCAGCTGTTTATGTCCTCCGCTTCTCAAGCTTGTTATTTATTTATTTCTTCATTTATTCCAAGTTCCTCGGGGGTTTTCAGATGGATGCATCGTGCCTCCCTATACATGCTCACACACCTGGCCTCAATGTATGGGTGTGCGTGTGTGTGTGTGTGTGTGTGTGCGTGCATTGGAACAGTTGTTTAAATCAAGCAGATCTCATACATGAATGGAAATGTGACTGAGCTGATGCTGGCAGTTTTGATGTGGGTGATGTTCATGTGGGGCTCACATGGGTGGAATGCAGGCAAGGTGTGTTCCAGGTGGTCATGGGATCTGAATGGATTTGTACGTGTCATGACAGAATCTGGGTGGGCTAACCATTCAAACACCACATGCGCATGTTTTAGGACTCCCCCTCATCACATATGATGATCTAGGAGGGTGAACACAAGCACACGCCTCCTCCGACACATGTGGAGCCAGCCAAAACCGCTTTTGAAACTGCTGCCACTGGATGATTGCTGCTGCTAATTAAGTTGGAACCATAATTTAATTGAATTAAGCACGAAAATTAGATAATGAAGTAATGGCCACAACTGAGTCAGGCATGGGAATGTGATAAGTAAGTCATGTTGAGTTACTGCTACAGTTTAGGAAGGCATGAGAAAGAGATGAGTAAGTTGTGGCCCAATGTAATTATCTCGTTTCCACACTTTAACAAGTCATGGCTGCAACTTAATTTTGTTTATGCTGGATGTCATGAGCAGGGCTCCATTGATCTCAAGGATCCTCCATTGACTTTATGATAGATAGACAGATAGATAGATAGATAGATAGATAGATAGATAGATAGATAGATAGATAGATAGATAAAGGGCCAAAAAGGAGCCTGTCTGTTATGTACATGTATAGATAAAATGATTGGATGAGAGTAATAATGTCCATCCATATTCAGTGAGCCTGTCCTGTTAGTGGTTCAGTTTGTGATAATGTCCAGACACAGTGAAGAGGAGTTGTACAGTGTTATCGATGTTGGTACCAACAACCTCCATTGCCGCTCCTTGCTACAGTAGAGCTGAATGAGTCTGTTGCTGAAAGTGCTTCGCTGTCTGACCAGTAAATCATAGAGGTGGGATGTGTTCTAGATAGCACTCAGTTTGTTCACTCTCGTCTGATCCACCATGACGTCAAAGCTCTCCAGTGAACATCCAAGAACAGCGCCAGGCTTCTTGATCAGGTTGTTGGGCTTTTTGACATCTCCACCTTTGATGCAGACTCTCCAACAGACTGCTGAGAAGAAGACAACACCATTTTGCCAACATTTTGCTGCACACATTGAAGGACAGGAGCTTCCTCAGAAAGTAGAGTCTGCTCACCCCCTTCTTATATACAGCCTCAGTCTCAATCTACGTGTCGACCAGCTCAACTTTCTGACCCAAGATGGTAACAGGCCTGATTGTGAACTTCTTCCTCCTGAAGTCCACCACCATCTCCTTGGTCTTGGTCACATTAAGGAGCAGATGGTTCTTCACACACCACTCCACAAAGCTGCTCACTAGGTCTCTGTATTCTTCTTCTTGACAGGAACCAGACAGGATGTACAGTGTAGGCACTTGCTCTTGCTTCAGAGCTGAGTGGTACAGACCCGTAGTACTCTTGGGTTGATTCCATCTGATCCAGATGCTTTGCCCAGTTTCAGCTTCTCCAGATGTCTCTTCATCTGGCTGGTTGTCACCTTAAGAGGGGGATGAGGGTTTTTGGATAATGGCTCTGGGGGAAGGGGGTGTGAGTGTGGAGACAGCAGAGGTGGTGAGGGATTGGGGGTAACATTACAGCTGCTGGAGGTGGGTGAAAGCATGCTGAAAAAACACATCTGGAGCTCCTCAGCAATGGGAACAATAGCAGACACGGAGTGTTGAGCAGATTTTTCAGATCTCCAGGCGCTTGTCATGTGAGCCCTCACTCCATTGTTCTCCATTCAGAGTCTGAAAAGAACAAATAACTAAAAAACTACTTGACGAAACAGAAAATAAACTTACAAGAAAGGAAGGAATAGGGTTAAGAGTGAATTAAATGTATAAAAGAAGCTAAAAGGAAAGTAAAAAACCGAATAGAGATTTTAAAATTGAGTCTCACAGGACACAGCTGTTGCAGTCGGCTGTCACTAGTATTTTCCCACATAGTTTGGATGCTTGAGCTGGCTTTGGAGCTTCATTTGTGAGGAGAAACCATCCTTCTGGCATTTGGTTTTCCAGCTAAATGGTTTCTAACCAAAACCTAATAATGAAAAACAAACAGGCTTTTAACACCTGTTTCAGTGACTTTAAATACAACAAATCAGCATGAATGTAATAATATGAAGTGAATATTAAATGTTTTTCATTCTCTTAACTTTGTCTGAAGGCATAGTTTCCCTGTGGGTGGGTAAGTACATTAGAATATGTGTGTGTGTGTTTGTGTGTGTGTGTGTGTGGGCACATGTGTGCATGTGTGTGCGTGGGTGTGTGTGTTTTCAGGGGGGCTGTCTATTTGTATTTATTCTCTCCTGTGTCTTGCTGACCTCCAATCTTGTTTCCAGCTGACTTGATAAAGTTAAATGAGAAAAATCTCTCCCTCTCTGTCCCTCTCCATTGCGCTCTCTCTCTCTCTCTCTCTCTCTCTCTCTCTCTCTCTCTCTCTCTCTAATTCTTAACCCTTCCTTCAGTGCCTCTTTCACTGATTCACTGAGATGTAGAGAACCCTGGTGTTTGTTTTCTCATTAGGGCAGCATGAGCTGTGCTGCACAATGAAAAGAGCTGATAAATAGAAATGACTGGACATGAATACTAGATGAGCTGGTGTGTGTGTATATATATATATATATATACTCATTTCTGTTTATCAGTTAGTTTTAAATGAGTTAAAATTAGATCATATATAAAGCCACCCCAGCCTTGAGCAGTGTAGCTATGTTCTCTGGAATGATTGTCCTTATCCGACAATTTTGGGATGAGTTGCAATGATCGTCCTATATCCTGAGCTCACTAGTGCTCTTGTTGCTTAATGCAATAAGTTGCTTCAACAAAAGCATGATAAACTCCCAATCGTAGGCCTACCCAATTAAACATTAGAGAGTTTCTAATTAATTGATTAAGACAATATTATATTTTTCTGTTTGCTGTACATGCTTGTATTAAATTATTCCATTAACTTTTTTTAAACTAAATAACTAATAACTAACCAAAAACTAAATCATTACATTCTATCCTTCTGTTCTACTCAAAAGATGTACCTGAGGGACCTGTCAAAAGCCACCTGCTTGCTGTTACTTGTCCATTATTGCAAATGTGAGCTACTGTCAAGACAAATATCATGTAGGAGATACCTGAGAGAGAGAGAGAGAGAGAGAGAGAGAGAGAGAGAGAGAGAGAAAGAGAGAGAGAGAGAGCATACAAAGAGAGTAAGAGGAATGACAGACATGGTTGGAGGTAATGGGTGCCTATGGAGCAGAAGGGTGGCGGGCAGGGGGTGGACACAGGCTGCTGCGAGGGACAGCTAGAATCAATTGGTCACAGCAGAGGGTGAACTGATGAGGACTGTGGAAATAAAGAGCTGAAGGCTACAGTCAAGATCCAGACCCCTCTTCTTCAGCTGCTAGCGAGTGGGCAAGAGGAGAGACATAAGTGTGAGGACTCATTAGCTGAAGCCATGGAACACTGAAGGTCAGCAGTGGTATAGTGAATATATCACGGCTGTGATTCGGTCACATTAAATCACTCAAAGCTGTGATGTTATTCAGCATAAAACACACCATCTTAACTCAATCTTGACTCCGTCATCCATCGTGATTTGTATGTTTTTAACATGCACAGTATCTTTTTCCAAAAAAAGTAGTTCCGATAAAGCAAAGCAACCATTGTTGTTACATCGCTTGGTACAGAATAAAACCAGTTCTGAAGCAGCTGACTCTAAAAGGGCTCTTTAGCAAAAGCAATGGCTTTAAGTAATACGTCGATGACTCAAAATGCGTTGGACGCTTGTGTTGGTTATTTAAATTGGTGGAAACCCTTATAAATGGTACTTTGGTCACTATACACATCATGTTTTAGTTAGAGCCTCTGTAGATCTTTGACTAAATAACCAATCAATCAACCTTTATTTAAACTCAGAGTACAGTGAGGGAGGCTCTCATTCACAATGCAGTCAAGCCAATACCGTACATAATATAGGGATTGTCAAAGGATAAAGAAAAAAAAAAAAAAAAAAAATATATATATATATATATATATATATATAAATATAAAATATATATAAATATAATATAAAATATAATAAGGTAACAAATAAATAAATGAATAAATTAAAGCTTACTTAGCCCAATAAAACTAAGCAATGAAATAGCAAAAAAATATATAAATAGATAAATAACATAAGTAAATAAGCCACATCTAAAAGGAGAGAGAGTGTGAGAGAGAAAGAAAGAAAGAAAGAAAGAAAGAAAGAAAGAGAGAGAGAGAGCGAGAGAGAGAGAGAGAGAGAGAGAGAGAGAGAGAGAGAGAGAGAGAGAGACAGACAGAAAGAAAGAGAGACAGAAAGAAAGAAAGAGAAAGGTAGTAAAGGACAGCTAAAACATACCAGAATCTTAAGAAAAGAAACTAAAATCAGCTTAAAGAGTTGCAGGGCATATGGAGGTGGACTAAGAACTTAAAATGACCGAGTGACATCAGTGAGCTGAGCTTTAGAGTTTCCTGTAGAGAATTCCAGTTCACTGGTGCTCTGTGGCCAAAAGCCGATTTTCCCAGTTTAGTAAAAGCTCTTGGTACATGAAGGGTGATCCAGTCTCCCGTCACTGGAATGAGTATGAAAAGTTCTGATATTTTCAATGAACATTTTTGTGAAGTATGCTGGCATACCCTACCTGTTCGTACGGTATACACTGATGTGTGCTCCAGTAATGAACCTTAATGCAGAGTGATATACAGAACTTGGTCGTTTCAATGTAGTTGCTGATGCATATATTTATGTCAAATCAGCATAAACAAGCATGGATAAAATTGTGGCTTCAACAATCTTTTTTCTTGCGTACGTTGGGAAGCACGATTTGTTTCTGTACAGGAAGCCGAGTTTTTGCCTCAGTTTAGCTTCATGTTGTTTAAAAATTCATCTGTCATCTGGCCATATGCCAAGGTACTTATATTCATTAACTCTCTCCCCGTTAGAATCCTTCAAGTTTGTGATTTTAAAAGTATTGAAATAATGTTAGATGATCTGGAAAACAACATAAATTTGTTTTTCTTTGCATTTAAAACAAGCTTATGATTATTAAGGGCAGATTGTAAGGTATTAAAAGAGTACTACAGTTTATCCACTGGAGCATTAATGGGGTCAGCTAAGCAATAAAAATGTATTTTATCAGCAGTATTTTAAAATCAACAACTTATGTAAATATTAAATAATATTGATGATAATATAATGATAATAATATAATGATCCTTGTGTTACACCCTTAGCGATGGGAAGGAGTTCTAATTTAATTTGTCCCAGGACAGACACATTGCTGGTCATTTCTAAACTTTTCTAAAAATTTCTAAAGCATTGTTGTAAAAACACTGTCTTATAGACTTTTTAAAACAGTACAAAAGCTTTGGAAAGATCAATGAAGATGATCAAATGTGATGTGATCATCAAGTATGAGAGTAGTAACAGTGATTGTGTTGTACTTCTCTTTAAAACCAGATTGGAATTCCGATGGAGTTTACATGTAGAAATGTCTTGAGTTGATCATTCACTAAAGCTTCTAGAATTTTGGTGAGACATGACAATTTTGAAATTGGTCCTCAACTGTTACGATCTAGACCATCACCCTCTTTGTGGAGGTGAATTAATTGTATTTATTGTTTTCCAGATTCTGGGAATTCTGCTTCATAAAATAGAGATTAAAAATGTACGTAATATATTCTAAAATGACTGCGAGCGTGAAAAAGAAGGCGTCCAGTCTGTTCTCTCCTGTACTCTTCTTAATGTTGATAGTGCTGAGAACTTTAGCTACCATATGATGAAGAGGAAAGAGAACATGGTTTACAGCAGGTAGTGTATGTATTGATTTATTTTGGATTAACGAGTTTGCATTTTCAAATAAATGTCCAGCTGCTACAAAGTGCTTATTAAATGTTTGGCAGAGCTCTATCTGCTCAGAATTTTGATGATTATTTACTAAGGCTTGAGTGGGAGTGAGCTCTGGTTTGTTTTTAAATGTCAGAATTGAACAGGGTTTAAAGCAGAGTTTGAAAATGGATCCAGGTAATAGTCTGGTTTGGCTTTTCTAATCTGTGAGGTACATTTATCTCTTAACTGCCTGAAAGTCAGCCATTTGTCTCTATCTCCACTTTTTCCAGAAGAGGCCCAAACCTTTTCCTGACATTTAGTAATGAAAATATTCACTAGTAAATATATCACTATCACTATATATATCACTAGTCATCCAGAGGTTAGACAGTGATAGGACAGTGGTCACTAATACCAGGGTCAAATACACCTGTAGTGGTAATTCTGTCAGATCTATTGGATAAAATTAGATCAATTAAGGTTGACTTGGTGGGTTCATGCAGTCTTGATCATGTTGGTTCAGCAAGTAATTGCTCAAGAGACAGATTACCACATACTTCCTTTAGGGGATCGGATTCATTAGTAAACCAGTTCTGATTAAATTCATCCAGGATCAGCGTTTCAGCATCTGGATGAGAGGGTGCTGAAGGAGGTCTGTAAACAACGCTGTAAATGCGTACTACATGAACTTGTAAAGCTAACAATTCGCAGAATTTATCTTTGGATAGTGTTTTTTTAGAATTTTAATTTGAAGATTGAATTAAATAGCTACACTCCCAACTCTTGCTTTCCTGACTGCTTTGTAGAGATTGTAGTTTGTTAGGGCTACTTCAGAGTCTCTCACAGTTTGCTACGGCCAGGATTCAGTCACTACTAAATATCTGGGTCAGTGAAATTAAAATTTTCAATTGATCCAGTTTATTTATCATGTCTCAGCCTTGTTTAATGTTCCTCATGTGTATATATATTCCCTGTATCAGTATGGTGTTCTTGTGTTATCTGGTATGTTACGTTCTCTTGTGACCCCGTTAGCTAGTATTGTGTATGTACATCAATAAAACCCCGGCGAGTACTTCCGTTCCACCCTTCGTTTGTTCAGCCCGCGTTCGTGACAGATAGCTTAATGTGGATGAGATTAGCTGGGTTGATAAAAAGGTTGTGATGAAAGCCTAGACTTGAAGATTGAGACTGTGTCTGAGCACATGAGAACTTTAACTGGAAGGTTATTTCAGAGCTGGGGTGCTTTGTAAGAACAACGATCTTCTGAATTGTGGGAACTAGTAGGAAGCCAGTACCTTGTGATTGGCGTGATCGGGATGGCTTACTTTTTAATGTTCATTTGCCTGGTTTGACTGGTTGATCCTAGGTCAATTGTTAATGATTACTGGAACAGCTGGGTTTTCATGTCTAGATTATGGTAGTCATTTCAAGTTTAAAGCATCGTGGATATATTGTGACTTAATTCTGCAAACCAAGTCTACTGGGATGAATCCCATCATGATGAAAAAAAAACCAGACAGTTCCAGAAGAGATTAATGTTGTCAATGCAAAACAAATTGTTTGATTGGCATGCTTTCCGGAGCCAGTTGTGGAGCATCAGCAAACGACTAACATGGTCTATGCCTCTTCCTAGGGATGGGATTGGGCCAGAGAGCAATGTCTCTTTGCCACAGTTTTCAGAATGTCAACCAGCTGTTTAAAATCTTTCTTCATGAGGTCAGAAATTTTGTCTTTTTTGCAGCCTACATGAACAATAATCTGGGAAGTTGCTGAGTGATGTCATTTACCTTGGCACCAGAGAAGGAGTAGGTGATGGCAGAGTTACTGTTCAGATATTTGATGATAGAGACTCCAATAATCAGTGTGGTTGATGGAGAATGCAGCACTGTTTGCAGTGTTTGCTGAGCATTGGTGTCTAGTGGATGGGGCCAACATGGTTGCCAAGCATTGGTGTCCAGTGGTTGGGGCCAGTGTAGTTGCTGCATGTTTGTGTCCAACAACAAAGAATGCTATGCTTTCCAAACCAGTGTTCGGTGTTGGCTTGGCTGCTGCACACTGCTGTTCTAGGTTGGAGACCAGCATGGTTGTCACTGGCTGCCACTTGTATCTGATGGCGGGGCCTGGTGTGAGAGCAGTCTCTGGGTGGATTGCGGTGATGGAGAGTGGGAATGCCTCCCCAGCTGGGATGAACTTGGTGACCCTCTGCCCGAGAGTCATGAGAGTACAGAAAAAAGGACATCTTCCAGTTCTTCCAGGGTGCTGTATCTGTTGTTCAATGGAATGTTGCATGGCAGAGGGTGGCATACAGACTACGCTCCACAGCTCCATATGGTAAGGAGTGGAACAGCTCACCCATTTAGGTTGTGCACCTAGCCTGGGCCACTGGTCCTCCAGTTTGGGTGAAGCCACATCCACTCCGGTTACTCCAGTTACTGAAGTTGTTCCTGAAGAACCCTTTTATAATAGTAAATACACACAATGAGAATGTCTAACACTATGTTAAAGAAAAGAGGTCGCACTTTGTGAGGGCGTCAAGGATGTAATGAATTTTTAATGAATAGATTACTTTCAATTTATAATTTAAATGACCTCATCAGTCAATATCACCATATAATAAAAAAATGAATGCGATGAACAAGTCCCATGTAACAGGGTTGAGTGACTGTTTAGGGGCACATTATATTAATTGTTTGGTTTTTAACACTTAGAACCTGATCTGCACTTTGCAGGCAGTTACATGCTGATATTCTCAGCATCAGACAAACTTACAGGCATGATTCACATTTTCTAGCCTAGGATCTCTAAAAATTACAATATCTGGCATGCGTGGCTGTCTCCTAAAGATACTTTTCTAATATTTGGTGAATAAAAGTACGAAACATTACAAAAACATCCTCCAGAATTAGCCTAAAGGTTAAATACTAGGTGCAAGGGGGTAAATACAAGAACCAATTAGTCCTTCCAAAGAAGAATTTGATTTGGTAAATCTGGTGTTGGACCTCATCCTTAAACTCACTCATTGCCTTTGATACTAAAAAATATTGTTGTTGTTTTTTATCCACACATTTGTTTGGCAGTAGATTTTTACAGTAGGTTTTAAGAAAGCATCCTCAAATGCATGTCATCTATCAAAACAATGTTTGATATTTCATTAATACAGGCCCAGTGAAACCTCTCCCAGTCTTTCTATCCACCCTGCTTCCTTCGCCATTGCCTCCTTCCCCGATTGGCCAGGCCGTCCTGCACTACGAAAACAAAAAAGACAAGATTTGCTTCATCTGTCACTGAATCCTAAACATTTCCAAACCAGACGGTGTTTGACACTGAGCACCTGCAGCATTCAGCCAAATTCCCCCAGTGATTTTGAAAAGAACGGAACTCTCACTTCCCACCGAATGTCATTTAGGATGCAGCACTCACATTGGCATTGTTCAGAAATCATTCAAGTTTTTCAGTCAATTAATTCCAATTTGGAAAGCAATTTGGCATCTCTTAAAAGGTGGCGATAGCGCCTTTCAGATGTAATTAACTTTTTTTGTGGCTTCGCAATTGGAAGTGCTATTACTGACTTTACATTGAATTAATCAATGGTGGCTCAATGTACTTTGACTAGTGGCATTTCATGGAATAAAGCTGCTTTTTGTCCACGTGATTTGCAAATTAATATCCCACTCTGCAGTGTTTTCAGTTACTAGACCTGTTTTTAGCTTCCTGGTGCAAATATGCAAAGCATAGTTTTGGATTATTATTATATTTTTGAGGCCAGTAAATTGAATTGATCTGACACAAAACTTGCAACAACCCAAAATATTATTATGGACATAGTTCCCTATACAGGTAGTAAGGCAGTATTTTAGATTCAGCCAGAAACATGAATGCATTGTGACATTTTAATAAAGCCCTGTTTTGCCCAGCCACTTGACAACACTTTTTCAGAAAGCTTAATTTTCATTTGGATGGTTGGTTGAAATGCAAAAGCTGACAAAAACCTGTTTTCAAAAATATCCATGTACATGTGAATAGAGCCTTAGTTGTACTTCTTTCTGGAATGCCAGGTGTGGCTTAATTCTTAGAACCTGAGATTCACATTTTGCGGCCATTTTCTAGGCTTCCAAGTATTCCAACTCAGAAAACAGCTAAAATGTACTCATTTCATACTGAATTAAATTCCAGTGCATGTTTACTGCTCTATCTACATTTACATGCTCAAAAAAAAAAAAAAAAAATAATAATATCGGTTATCATTCAGGTTATTTTTTACATTTTATTTATGTCAAGTATTTTGAAGAACACATTATTAGAAATATCCTTGTTAATGATGTTAAAAATCTCATGAACATTCTAAAAAATGATGAACAAAAACAAGAACTTTACATTGAGATCATGTTTTGTCATCAGGGATAGTGTCATTATCCTTTCTAGTTCCTCTCAGTGGAATTTAGCTTTCGTAATATTGTAGCAAGATCTGCTTGGGTTAGCTTTTAGTCTAACACCTTTTAATATACTGCAGTATTTCAGCCACTACACTGCAGGCCGAGACTCAATTTTAGCTTCCTTATGCAAATATGCAAAGTACAGCTTTAGATTACATTTTCTTGTGGCCACTAACTTGACAGGTCTGACACAAAACTGGCAATATTCACAGAGCTACTGTGTAATCTGGGAAGTCCCTTAGTTGCACTTCTTTCTGGAAAGTAAATACTGGCCTAGACAAAGCCCAGGAAAAAAATCAATAAAACTGACAGGCACAATTAAGGTGTAGTAATAAGGTCAGTGCTTTGTCAATGTGAATAACGTTGTTTTATTTTTTTTGCCTTCATGAACAGTGATAGACAGTGGGCCATAATGAACAGTGGGTATAAGGATAATTTACAGATCAGCTCACTTTATTAGAAATGACTAGATTGTGCTATAATATACCTTATACATTTATACAGTACTGTAGGTCAACAGTTACAGTTTCAACTGGTCTACCAGAATGACCATACTGGTACACCAGCTCAGCCAGCGTGAAAAAAAACAAAACACCAGCATGACAAGCAAGACGGAGCTACAGGGTTTTCAGATTTAGCGACCAAGAAAATGAGATGCAAAACAAACAGACATACATAATCTATAGGACTTTGATAAGGAAACAAACACATGGACATTGATTGATAACCGCCACGATCATTGGACAAATCAAAGGACTGACCAGGAAAGGCTGAAACAGAGGGTTAAGTAACTTAATAAAGTTGTCTTAAATAATAAGACAACATTTGACACACCTGGACCTGGATAAGGAATAGGCAGGGTTAATAAAGAGACACAGATGGGAATGGGCGGAGTAAGGGAGGAGACCAAAACAAAACACATGTGCTCAGGAGCATATATAACAAAACATATATACATATATAACATAACAAAGGTGAGATGGGAAGACAGGAGTGTAACAGGACAGACACGTGACATAATTATACATCCATCCATTTGATGTAACAAATCAAATGGATGGATGCTCAGCCAGCAACTCTGAGCGCAAGGGTGGGAAACAACCCTACACAGGGCGCTAGTCCATCGTAGGGCTCACACACACTAAGGGCCACTTTACAGTCACCATGTGCACAAATGCTGCACATGTCCTGGCCCCATTCCTCTTCATCCTTTATACACACCTCAATCTGTCATCTACAACAATTCTCTGATCACTCTGCAATTATTGGCAACAAATCAGGTGGTGATGATCTGAGGATCAATGGTTTAAATTCCGACACATGCTGCTTGCCACAGTCCTAGAGTTCACAATTGGTCAAGCTTTCTCTGGGTGGGTCACCACATTACATCCAGTGAGATGCTGGATGCTTTCCTCCATGCATTGGCTGCCCAGCAGCGGTGACTGGATTCACTGGATTCAAGCAAGTGTTTCTCTTCACTTTCACAATATTAGGAACATGATATGTGATGGGCAGAACTTCAGATCTAAACAATCAGAGCACTTATCTTTATGCTCTAATGCTGTAGAGTCTACTGGCTCAATTGTAAACAGCAATAGTATTTTGTCACTTTGTTACTGTTTGGTGTGGAAAAATTACACAATAAAGAAAATGGACAGAATTAATATGAGCGTTAAAGATTATAGGTTGTAAAGTACACATTGTATTTCATATACACAAAATGTACCATCTCAAGATCATTGAGGGCCCTCAATATCCAGCTCACTTTTTTGAGATGTATGTCTCATACTGGAAAAAGGTATAGGTCATTATAGGGCAGGACAGAACACCTTAATCAGGGTTATTCCTAAATCCTACAGACATTCCATCTGTACTAAGAATAATAACCAGTTTTGTTTTGGGGTTTTATTATTATTATTATTATTATTATTATTATTATTATTATTATTATGTAATACGTGAAGCATGTATACCTCGGTTGTCTGATTTTGTCTATGTTCTCCACATTGTGGATGTCTTAGTCTTATGCCTTTCAACCAACATGACCAAAAGAACCAAGCTTTCAGCGAGAGACTGCTCCTTCCCAAGTGCAGGACCAATAGACTTAAAAACTCTTTTGTCCCGCACGCCATCAGACTGTACAACTCCTCTCTGGGGGGGAGGAGGGGTAACAGGAGGATTAAGGATGGGAATGAGTAGGAACTGAACCAACAGTCAACAGCTAACAGCAACCTGCAACCACCACAACACACTGGACTCTCTGTGCAATAAACAGTTTTCAAGTGCAATAATAATGTGCAATAATGTGTAATACACCCTCCTACAGGACTCTCTTTTTTCTCATGCACTATTGTCTATATTGTTTACTGTAATATAGTCTGTATATTATATATTCTATATATTTATATAGTCCTGCTTACTCCTACTAAATTATTTTTTCTGCCTATCTTTCTGCTTTCTGTACTGTACTGATGCTGCTACTGGAACCTTAATTTCCCTGAAGGAACCCTCCCAAGGGATCAATAAAGTTCTTTCTATTCTATTCTATTCTATTCTATTCTATTCTATTCTATTCTATTCTATTCTATTCTAAGCTTGTAGGTCACCATGATGAGCATGACCAGGACAGTCAACCAACTGGACGAAGATGCTTCACCAGCCAAGGAATTCTTCTCTATGCAATGTTAGCCCGTTTGATCAGTCCAGGCACGGTTGGCATCTTTTAATATGTGTGTTCCTTGTGACTCGGACCAGCCTACCAGTTTAATCTACAGGTACACAGAGAGAGGATTATTTAGTCATTAGTTGAGTTTAGTTGTCAACCTTGTCATCTCTGGCTTCTACAGCTGAAGAGAAAAAGAGAGACAGGCTAAGGTATGTAGCTTAAATTTGGACCTTTGCTCTTCATCTTCTGCGTCCTTCCCCCAGGCTCTGTGGTACCTAGCCATTCATTTTTCAGCTGTTAAGTAGCCTTGTGGAGCAGCTGTGTACATATTTCATCTGCCTGGCTGACAGCGGTGTGCGCTGAGGATTTTAACTGCGGTGTGTTTTTTCTGCTGGTGAAGAGACAGGTCTTTAAAAAACATTAAAGAATCCTGGACACTTCTCTTCAGCTCGGACATAGAGCTCTTACTGTCCAACCGTTCACTCTATCATCTTACTCAAGTCGTCAGCAGAGAAATGCAGTGTATGTCAATTATAACCTAAATACAATCAATTAAAATAGAAATATGGTGAAAATAAATATTTAGTGATTAGTGAAACAAGGGTCTGTAGAACATGAAGCATCTTACGGAACTGGATTATGTCTCACTCACTCATGTTTATTGGACAGAAGATTCCCCATTTGGGGGCACTGTTAGCACACAAACATACTGGTGTTTCTAATAAAGTGGCCAGTCAGAGGAAGCACAAGGGAGGTGTTTCTAATAAAGTAGCCAGTAAGTAGAAGAACAATGTGAGTGTTTCTAATAAAGTGGCCAGAGAGTGGAAGCAGATGGGGTTTATTAATAGGCAGTGGTCAGTGAGTATGACATGCAATGCATATTTGACTCTTTGTTTGTTGACAACACTGGATGTTATCTGCAGTGGACCAACAGGTTTAGATAGTGTGTGTGTGTGTGTGTGTGTGTGTGTGGTCAGGATGGGTGAGATGCCACAGCAGCAGCATTTGACTGAATTCTTTAAGAGCTTTACTAACAAGTACAGCGAGTGTATGTGTGTGGTTTTATCTCCTTGTAAGGACCAAATCCCTCTGAAGACCATGAAATGATCTTGAAATGACAACCAAAATTAGGGTGTGATGAAATTTGACTGCTCTGTATGAGGTAAAAAGGGCCTTTTTTGAGAAGCTACAGCTTTTATTATTGAACAAGGCTTATGGTCAGGTTGCTGGGGTTAGGAATAGGTGGAGCACAGTGGCAGTAACACTCACAGAGAAGACCAGGAAACACAGTTAAACACACTGCTGTGTAACTGGGCTACATAATAGCAACTTAGTACTTGCAATGCTTATGTTATAATAGCCTCACATTTACTTGGGGCCAATTTAGCATGGTCAACTCATCTACAATGTGCTTTTTGGGGCAGCAAGAGGAAACCGGAATACCTGGAGGAAACGTGCATGAACACAGGGAGAATGAACCAAACTCCTCAGAGACAGCAACTGTGCAACAGACAGCAGGGATTGAACCCACAACTCCAGGCCCCTGAAGCTGTCTGACACAGGCACTACCACAATGCCCTTTTTAAAATATATTTATTTACTTTGCCAAAAGAATTAGACATTTCTTGAATGATACCTACACTTTATGAAGAATTCAATTTTTTTCATTAAAAAATCATTTTCCCCCTTCTCCCCTTCATGTTCTGTGGCAGGGAAGGAGATTGGGAGCCATATGAAACACAGCTCACAGCTATGTTTGGCCCTTGAAGGATAGGCATTACAGCCAATGGTGGATTTGCCAGAGAGAGATCAAGGTAACTTGGACACCCTCAAGCTACAGCAGCATTTTAGCTAGGCACCAGCCACCATAATGCAGAGGTGGTGGCTTCATTTATAGCCTTTGGCTACAAAGTAGAAAATGAGGAGGTTGAGTGTGAAACTGAAAGGATGAATTCTGGTTGGCTCCCATACAGGTGTCTGTATTTTGGGGCTGGATATCCTTGCAGCAACAGATGCTATCCTTGGATATACCATATGGCATGTTCCACTTGAGGAACAGATTCCTCTCACTATGCAGAGCAACAGCACTCTGCCAATGATTATGTGTGGTAGTTAATATTCTCCCACTGACCTGATGAAAGCTGCATTACTGGCCTCCAGGGTGCCAAGTGAGACCCCATGTATCATGCAGACTGTGCTTAAGATTACAGAAGCAGTGTGGTAGTTGTGGCAGCAGAGCATGGGTGGGGAACAGCTGAACAGAAACTAGAAGAGGTGGTTGAGGTTGGGGTTACTGTACAATCCAATAGTTCTTGAGCTGCTCCGGTGGTGCTGGTAAAGAAAAAGATGGAAGGTGGTGGTTGTGTACTGACTACTTCACCATAATGTAGTTACCCACATACACAGTTCTGGATGGGGTTGTAGGATCTTGGTTCATCTCTTTGAACCTCTAAGGAGAAGACAGCATTCACCTTGGGCACAGGATCATAGCATTTCTGGGTGATGCCATTCAGAATATGTAATGTCCCAGCCACCTTTGAGTGTTTAATGGGGAGGGTCCTGAAAGGTCTACCCAAAGAATGATGCATTGTGTACCTAGATGATTTACTGGTGTATGCCCAAGACTTTGATGAAACCTTATATCGAGCCTATATAGTTAGGCCAACCCTGTTTGTGGCAATCAGGGCTGCCATAAGTAGTTTTTGTGGCACTACCTTTCTCCCAGTTACTACTTTTCTCACTGTTTATGACCATGTCCAAAAATCCTTTGAGGAGCATTTTGCATATTGTTTACTCCAGCAATCGGCTGTTAGTGCTTAGCAATGCATCTGTGCTGCTGCATAAGAGGCATGACATCCCACTTGAGCTATGGAAGAGGAGACAGCGAAGACAGGCTGGAGCACTGCGATGCATGTGGAGGAGACACTACAAGCCCATTGTTCCCATTGTTATGGGAAATGTGAGATCCCTTATCAACAAGATAGACAAGCCCACTGCGCTAAAGCGGCATCAGAGAGAATAGCAGGAGTGTAGTATCATGATGATTACAGAGTCATGGCTTACTGCACTAACTGTGGGTATGCTTATATCTATTGATGGCTTTCCCTTCATTCAGGCTAAAGGAGAGCAATCAGAGAAAAGGAGGTGGACTGGCAGTATTTGTAGGATAGATGGTGTAATTCTGGACACATCACTGTTAAAGAAGAGTGCTGTAAGAACATTGAAATGTTAGTTGTTAGCATGAGACCACACTACCTCACAAAGGAAATATTGCATGTTATCATGATAACTGAATATGTCCCCCCTCTGATAATGCTGATGAGGCTTGTGATATCTTACTGAAAAAGCTGTACCCACAAGTGCTCTTCTTTCTGGAGACTTAAATATTGCTTCTCCATCCATTCTGCCCACCTTCACTCAGTAGTTTACCTGCCACACCAGAGACAATAAAATTAGACCTGTTTTATTCCAGTGTAAAGTAGGCATATAACCACTCACCACTCACTCCGCTTGAAAGATCTGACCATAATCTAATTAATCTTCTGCTTGTGAACAAACCCCTTTTACACAGAGAACCAGCAGTGACCTGAACAGTGAAGAAATTATTTAAAGAGTCTGAAGAGGCTCTGCTGGGCTGTTTTAAAACTACAGTGTGAGAATATTTGTGTTCCTAATAATGTATCCTAATAACAGGGAGGGACTTTAAAAATAGGGAGGACTTTGCATTACAGATTATGTCAATCTCTGTGTGGAGAACACAGTCCCCACTCAGACCATTCACTGTTCCTAAAAATAAGCTATGGATAAGTCCTGACATAAATGCTCACCTAAAAGTGAAGAAGAGGCCCATTTGGTCAGGTAACAAGCTGAAAGCTTTGCAGAGGGAGCTGAAAAAGAGAATACAAGAGGGGAAAAACAACTACAGGAGGAAGCTGGATGAACAGTTATGGCATGAAAATGTCAGCAGAGACATTAGCTGCACGCTGCCCTCCCCTTTTCTCAACAGCTCTCAGCTCACCTCCAGATAAATGTGGGGAAGACCAAAGAACTGGAGGTGGACTTCCAGAGGTACAGACACACTCCTCCATCAGAGAACATCCAGGGAATGGAAATTGATAGAGTGGACTCTTATAAGTACCTGGGTTTTCACTTGGACTGGACTGGTTAGCTAACACAACTGCACTTTACAAAAGAGGCCACAACAGACTCTACCTACTAAGGAAATTTGGAAGGACTCCTGGGGACCTTCTTTGACACAGCAATAACATCTACCATATTTTATGGCATGGTCTGCTGGGGGAGCAGTATTTCAATGGCAGACATGAACAGACTAAACAAAATGATTAAGAGAGCCAATTCTGTCCTGGGAAGCCCATTAGATCCAGTGCAGGTGGTCGGAGACAGGCTAAGCTGGCATCCATTCAGGAGAATGACTCCTACCCTACTGGGAACACTGGGCATCTCCTTGAGTTCAGGTTTGAGAAATTGCAAGCGTTACTTGTATGCTACTTCATTTGTGCTGACAGATCACACATTACTAGCATGGCTCGTGGACTTTAAGGAGCCTGAAGGTCAGGCTCAGTGGATTGTCACCCTGCAGGAGAACCAATTTACAACCCAACATAGAGCTGGAAGAAAACTGCCACTATTATGAGCACTTAGAAGGGAGACCAGAGCAGTTAGAGGTGGGGAGGAGGCCAGAGTGGTCAGATATCACACTACACAGTCTTGCAAGCTATACATGTCCTAGCAACGGTGGGCCATTTTGGCATTACCAAGGCATTGAGACAACTTCGACAGCACTTTTACTGGCCACACTCTATTCATTATCACTGCATGCCATTCTCAAGCTGGCCACATCATTGTAGCAGGAGGTACCGAACATCGCCAGTCAGAGGAGAGGGCTGGGGTCTCAAGGAGTGAAGATCTGCACTGGAACTGAAGTTCAGTGTCTTCCGGGGACCAGGGAGCAGACTTGATAAGGGTTCACTGGTCCTGGAAGATGGAGATGTTTTTTCAGATTTTATTTGATTTTTTATTTATTTATTTATTTTTACAATTTTCCCTGAAGTTGGCTGATTTTTATGTGCAATGTCCTTTATTATGAAAATGTTTTAAAAAAATATGAAATACAGATTTTGACATATTTTGTAAAAAAAAAAAAAAAAAAAGACTTTTTTTGACTCATTGTCTTGAGTTTTGTTGTACAATTAAATTCTTAAAAATAATTTAGAAAATTTTATATTTTAAAGAATTTGATAGAAATACACCCTGGACAGGACACCAGTCCATTGCAGGGTCACAAACACATACTCTTCGGGTGCAATTTTAGTATAAACAAATCACCAACCCTTATCATTGCCTGCAGTTATTCAGAGTTTTCTGCCATTCGTGTTACTCAGCTTACAAAGCCACTAAACTGTCGCTCTTTTTTCATGAACACAACAGCACAGTATTGGTGCAGTGGTAGTGTTTCTGATGGATAAATTCTCAGTGGTGTCGTGTGTTGGTTAATGGCAATGCTAATGGAATCAGAGACTGCCTCTTAAACACACACTCAAGGCAAACATCGGCGGCACTGTGAAATCAGCTCCTCATTAAGGGAGTGAGGGGAAAAGCGCACTGGCGGGCTTTTTTTTTTTTAGCTTTAACGCGTCACGACACGGTTCGGAGCAAGACACTCTAATAATTGTGTAATTGTGGTCTTAGCTCGGGGCTCCAGTGGTGACTTCAATCTGTGTGGAACTAATAGAAATTGGCCGACGGAGAACGTGAGACAGGCTTTATATGGAATTTTGGCGGAAACCCAAATTCCAATAATTCTATTTAGGATTTTTACCGAAATAGTGAATTTATTAGAAGTAGTAATTAGTATACAATTCCAGTAACAATCAGAAACAAAAGAGTTCTGTACAACAGACCCTGATTGCAAAACGTATCCACTCGAAATCGGATCCATATCTGAGTCCACTTGCACACAGAACCATATCCGTTCTGGATCAAGATTCCAGACTCTGAGCAAACCTGTTCCAGATGTGGAACAGAGCATCCTATTTCTGTGCTCCTTTTACTGTTCCAGGTCAGGTCTCATACGTTACACTTTGCCATCTAATGTCACCCAGCAACCAAACTCACCAGTGTTAAATCAGCACTGATAGTGTTCAATTAACACTGATCATGCTGATTTAACACTGGTGAGTTTTCTGTGTAGCAACAGCATGAAATACTAACATTATTTCACTATTCTCCTATTACATTAGAGTTTGAGTAATTAGTAACAAATTAAGACAGTATTTACTTAAACTACTTAATAGATAACTTATTTCTTTTATATTAACTACCTAGTTTGACTATTTGTGCATGTTTAAAACACCAGAACACACACTCACAACCCACTTTGGTCCTGGAGTCGCACTGCTCTGCTTATTTTATGCATGTGTTTTTAGAAACACTCAGTTTAACTTTAGAGAATTACATTAACTGCACCAGGCAACGTGTATATTAAGGAAAACAGTAAATTATGCAGGACACAGGTCCAGGACCAGACAGGTTAACTCTGTAATACAAAACTACTTAAAAATTTGAAACAAATGACTTAATAAATGTTTAAAAGAAACGATAATAAATAAAATGAAGCATTATTCAATCATTCAATCCTTGAATCCAGTGCTGTTTATAGCATTAATCAAGCAACCCCACAAAAAGAAAGTTTAAGTTAATATGAACTTTTATATATTATTACAGATTACAGACAAATTAAATAAAAACACCCCCCCCAGTGATTTGCTATTTGTTTTTACAGCTGTCTGTGAATTCGGGTGTGATATCAGCACAGTGGAGCACAGATAAAACATAATATTTAAATTAGACACTTCATGAATTTTATTCATGCTGTAAATAACTAAGACAAAGATAATACTATTTATAAAGCACTATAAACAAGGTGGTTAGAAAACAAAGCAAAATCATAGAAATTATGTGATTAGTTCTATTTTGTATATGATTAATCATACGACCCACCTGAAGAAGTCAATTTATCAGAATGATGAACACCTGATAAATACAGCTCTATCTACTGTACCTGTATAATTACAGTATATATTAGTACACAGTTATTTATATAGCAAAATGGCACATCAAACAAACAAAACATGGAAAAAATAGTTTGGACACAAGAGCTGATCTAAAGTTACAAAATCAGTTTGACTCTAGTCTATACTACTTATGGAAGAGTTTCTACTAGATGGAACTAGCTGTAAGGATTTGATTGCCTTCAGTGAGCATTAGTGAGATGAGGATGTTGGATGATCACCACCCCACGTCATTTATCCCCAACTCATCCAAGAAAGAGTGGATGAGTTTACAGTTACCCTGCTCCACAGCTCAAAGCTGGGGGGCTTCATACCCCTCTAGCCCACACCTGACATTTCTCATGGTGCCAGTATGGTTATGTTTGTTTATCTGCTACAGAGTGTCCTATTCTGTCGGCAGTACTTCTCGACAGGGACTAGACTAGCTATGTGTGTGCATTTGCACATCTGTGTGGGAGCCACTATACTCTTGTGCCTGTAATCAATCAAGTCCTTACAGCAATTTTCACATGTCTGGTGTAGGTGGTAGTTACTGCACACCATATTAATGCCCTTGATGCTGGTAGAAATGTTCTGCTTAGACTACAGCCTAAACTATGTTGATAAATGGTGAGAAATGGTTCAGGTAAGTGAACCACAAATTACAAGACTGATTTACCTGGTTTTGGATTGATGATCTGCCGGTGGCTTCAGATACTGCAGGAATCTGCAGAACAGGTCACAGTGGTCTCACACTAGCACAGTTTAGTTCATGTATAAAACAATGAAAACACATTTTCAAGGGAAAGAGTCACCTCTGGCACAAGTAAAAGATTCATTGCTTGTTACCTGTTGCTGCCTGTTGATAAGGATTAATAAAATGGTTTGCGACTGTAGGAAGTCATACATTTTATCTCCGTAAACTATAATGCAGTAATGATCCGTCTCAGCGGGTTTCAGATAAACTTTAAACCAGTTACAACCACTAAGGAATGCTGATTATTGGTTAATGTAAAATGTAAAATGTAAATTGTAAATTGTAAATTTAAGTATTTTTTTTCTTCACTTAATGCTTTAAATCAGACAAACACACCTAAATACAAATCACATGCTGCTGCTGGAATCTTTATTTCTTAATCTAATCTCTAATTTAATAAAGTGATGCATTGAACAGTGTTTTCTTACTTCAGCAAAAGTGAAAACCTTACATCATTTCCTCACGAGGATATAAATACTAGATATTAATGATTAACTATTGATATTGATATTTGTTCACAGAAGTTCAAGTTAGCTAGCTCGCATACTGGAAACACCCAATCAAAAGTAAAAGAATGAGCCACTCACTCGCTTGGTTATATATTTTAGAGCGTAAGTAAAATTACTTTTATTGTTCTTAAGTAGTACTGGTCATAAATGGTGAATATAGACAGATACATTCACAGATATATAAACAACATTATGCATAATCAGGACCAGAGTGACTTTCTAAAAAAGTTTTAATGACCCTCCGGCTTCACTTGTATCAGCCTACAGGCTTTTCGATTCACAAACCGGATCAGTTCTGTATCCGAGCTTAAATGGAGGAGACGTGTGGATTTGCTGAAGGTTATACGGACACAAAATGGATCTGCTTGCTATCTGGGGAGGTATCCTATAGAACTTCAGTGGAACTTCTTAGCAAATCCAGCATCTGGAAGTTAAGTCTGTTGGAGTCGATTCTTCTATTGTATAATCTGTTATGTCTAAAATAAAATGCTGCAGTTCAAAAGTGAGAGGAGTGAACAGAAAAGCAGCCCAGGAGTTGAACCAACACTACAGTTAGAAGAAAGGTTTGTTCATAAACTCTTAGAACCCGAGAACAGCAGTTACATGCTGTTTTCTAGGCTTCATATCTCAGGATCAGAGTACCCTACAGACATGATACACATAAACTATAAGGCAAACACTTTCTAATCCTATCTGGTCCATGGTCTCATCCCTGTAAACCAGCTGGGAAAAAACAAATTTACTTGTTTCCAACTGAATTAAATCCCAGTTTAAATGCCACAGGAGTTTTAAGAACATGTTTACTGCTCTGTCCACATGTACAAGCTCAACCTCAGTCAGAGGGGTGTGGCAGGGATAATGACATCATGACCAAGTGAAAATGAGAAGGGAGGGGCTGGTTTGTTTTGCACACACAGTGTTCAAATTTCAGAATAAAAGTCCTGAGAAGGGGTATTACTGATACATAGATTGTTTTTGCTGTTGTTGTTGTTGTTGTTGTTGTTGTTTTTGTTGTTGTTTGTTTATTTTATTTTTTTTCAAGTATTTTGAAAAACCTGTCAATTTGATCATTACAACAGGACTTCTTAGATGTAATGTGTTTTTAAGCAAAACAACTCAAAACTGTAGATGCAAGTAAATGTTTTATAAAAACATGGTCAAGTTCAGAGAAATATGTAATGTCTCTTAGTTTTCACATCAAATTAAGTCTAGGATAGGCCTAGTAGCCTAGGATCTCTTGGAAATAATGATGTGGTATTCATAGGAAACATTGGTCCCACAGTACAATAAGCATCTATAATTACTGAGTAATTACTCATGTAATAACAGTGTAACTATAAGTAATGTATTCACTGATACAGATGCATTACTGTAGTATAATCTGTGTAATTACATGTGTATCAACTTCAGACTTAGATTCAATTAGACAAATACATCTCAGTAGCTATAAAAGATATAACAGCAGTTTGTATAAATTATGTTTCACTTTGATACAACAATGATGCACCTGTGTTTATACATTTGGAACAGTGAATGAATCACCATTAGTTACACTGTTGTTGCCTGGATTGTTACTTTACTTGAGAATTGATTGATTGATTGATTGATTGATTGATTGATTGATTGATTGATTGATTGATTATTTGTTGTCCCATATTTCAGACAAATAGATGCAGTCTTCCCAACCGTATACTAATTATTAACAGGTATGTTTGAGTATGTAGCATTTAATGAGGAGTAAATGTTTATATACTAAAATATTGAAAATGCTTAGTTTTTTAATGTGGTTGCAATGAACACTATTCTGCCACAATGCAACGTGAAACAGAAAGGCTGGAGCTACCCATGTCTGGAAAACTGACAAAGAAATTTCAGTATGTGGACAATAACACATTTAGATCTGATCTGACCAAATCTGTCAATTCAGCATGCTGTTTTTATCCTTCTGTACAAAACAAGAGAAAGCAGGCTGCAAGCAGAGGTGAGAAATAATGAAGTGCACGTATTACTATGTACGTTACTGTATGTTTTTGAAGCACCTGTATTTCACTTGAGGATTTCTGTCAGTTATTACATTTTACTTGTACTCCCTATATTCCATTATTAGCATAATTGTTTTTTAGTCTTGCAGTTTAGTTGCTGCTGTTGGTAAAATTGAGTTAATTCTTCAGTTTGTGTGAAAAATAAACTTCGATTTTTTAATCAAATTTAAATAATTTCCAAAATGATATTTGTGAAATTTGTGAAACACATACAATATTCATATCTTCTGTCCTTATTTTTTTGCACAGGCACTATACATGTATACAAGAGACCAGGGTCAATCTATCTATCTATCTATCTATCTATCTATCTATCTATCTATCTATCTATCTATCTATCTATCTATCTATCTATCTATCTGTCTGTCTGTCTGTCTGTCTGTCTGTCTGTCTGTTTGTCTTTTTAGTTGAAGCCCTCTTAAAGAAGTACATATAGGAATGTGTACTTTTATTGCCATTTGTTTTTCTACTGGCTCCATAATAACGCGGAGTGCTTGGTCCCCAGTAATTGCCACTTTCAGTATAATTTGTTAAAGGTTGCTAAAGGTTTGCAGGTGTGAGTCTTCAGAAGCTGCCTGTTTAAAAATACTAACTCTTTCTTGAATATAAAAGTGAATATTTCAGCTTTTCTGTTTTTCTATCATTTGAACCCTGTAGCTGTTCTGTACACGGTAAATAATTCTGGATGAACAGACCAATAGAAATGCTCTAAAATGAAATTGTATTTGTCTTATTGTACATTAATCTCCATTCGGAGTTATGTACATGAATTGCCATTTTGAAAGAAACATGTTTTTTTTCCACTGGGCAGCAATGATATATGAAAATGAAACAACATTTGGATCTGCTCTAGCCATGTATGTACATATGCTATGTTGTTTTTTCCCTGCTATGCATAATTAGAGAAATGAACTTGAAAGTTTTTCTACAGATCAGAACTTCCAGAGGGTGCTGCACAGTACAAATAATTGTATCTGTTTAGAATGCATTATATGTTTGTTGTGAATAATGTATTTGGTTATCTCCCTAGTGTATTTTAAGTGTGTGTGTGTGTGTGTGTGTGTGTGTGTGTGTGTGTGTGTGTGTGTGTGTGTGTGTGTGTGTGACTCAGTGACTCAGCTATCAGCCCAAAGCTCAGAGAGTACCTATTATTCTGAGAGAGCTGTAATGGCAGGCAGTTTTCTGGGCTGTAGGCCATACACATGCACATGTGTACACACACCAACCCACTCATTGTATCAATTGCTCCCTAGCTCCCTTTTCACTGGCAGTGATGTGTTCATTGAGCTACTGGTAGTTCAACTGAAGGAGTGTGCTTAGTGTCAGAGCAAATGGTCCATAAATTCATTTCATTCCTTTATTTCCTTGTAATATTTAGAAACACTTTCTCTTTTACTGAAAGTCAAACAAAGCAAGTAATGAAAAGTACAGAATACAGTAACGCTTAATGTGTCCTCTTTGAAAATATGTAAAAACTATTTTATGGGGGCTTTGGTTTAAAACAGTACATGCGGTGGCAACAAATGGTGGTTACAGTTTTGATGACAAATAAGCCTTTCAGTTTACTGCTCTGTCCATGTGTCCACTCTGACTGATCAGCAAGATGGGGTGGGGTTAATTGCACCAGTGACCCAGATATTGAGTTAGAGAGAAACATTTTGCAAATTTCAAAATAGATGTCCTGAGAAGTGAATATAGCGATAAATACATACATAATAAAAATAATAAAAGATATTAAGGTTTTTTTTTTTGTTTTTTCTTTGAAAAACTCTCTGGATTATATATAACAGTATTTCTGAGTTATAGAGTGTCTTTAGTCTTTATATGTAAAAAAATATCTATAATTAATTAAATTGTAGGCACAAGTACATTTTTGAACAAAACATGGTCATATTCATACAAATATTTCAATTCTCTTTGTTCTTTTTTTTTTACTTCTCAAATGAAGAGAAATTGGAGGAGCCTAGTAAAGAAAAATGACTGAGATGGACTATGAACTATATGACACATGTGACTGTCTCCAAGAAAAGTTTGTCTCATTGCAGAAACATCCATCCATGCAAAATTGGCTGTGGAGAGAGCCTCAGAAATCTAATTAGTGTGCTAAAATCTAGCTCTCTGTCAATTTTCATCTTCTGATTTCTAGACCTTACTCTGATCTAAAAACCTCTTGAGTATGCTTTTAACATAACCACTTGGAAAATATGATAACAGCAGAAATTCGATTCAGATTGAATTATTGAGCGCATGTAAACATATTCAATGTTCTGAGACCTCCCTCCCTCACTAGTCTAGGACCAGGACTGGTCCTAGTCACCGCTCATTAGTTCAGAGACCTTCCCCTGACTGCAGTTGCTTCTTATCATATGGTAAGACTTTATTGATCACTGTCATGTTGCCCTCCGGATCCCAAGAACATGTACTCCATTACCCAAGACCCCCCCCCCCCGTCTCTCCTTACTTTTAACACCAGACAAGTGACTTTATCGTGATCACGTTCCCCAGAATACTGATTGTCTCCTACTGTATACTGGCTTTATAATTGTCCCTCCTTTTGTGTCTCATTGCCAGGTTTTGCCTAGTTATAGTTACTTTTTTCTCATGTATGACCTTTCTCCTGTTTTAGACATTGTCTCTTGGTTCTCCTGGTCTTTCTGCTGCTGCTGGTGTTGACCAGCTTTGCTTATACCCTTTATTAAAGACTCCTTATATTGTACTCTGAGCCTGTCTGGAAATTGCAGTGTCAAAGTCCCATAAGCAAGAAGACACATGTCAGAATTTAAGAGAAGGCATACATTATCATTACATTGTTTTGTCTTTAGCCAACTTTTATTACACTCCGCGTGTGTGTGTGTGTGTGTGTGTGTGTGTGTGCCACCCCTGCCACATTTTGTGGCTCTCCATCTGAAGCTAGTTATGAGAAAGTTTCATCATGTTGAAAGGTAGCACTGAGATACTGTCATTCATGAAACAAGGCCATAGCAAAAGTAAAGCCTTGTGGAAGTAACAGAATGCTCACTGGGACTGCTGTGACAGGCCTCTCTCTATGAATTACAGACATAACCCGAAACAGTACAATATGGAGCCAAATGGAACAGAATTCCCAAGAGAGAGAAGAGACAGCACAGGGGATAGGAGGCATGTGTGAAACTTACTTCTAGATGTGTGTGTGTGTGTGTGTGTGTGTGTGTGTGTGTGTGTGTGTGTGTGTGTGTGTGTGTGTGTGTGTGCGCCCGTGCGAGCGTGCATGTGTGTGCTTAGACAGAAACGAGAGAGAGGCATGGATTCTCTATTAGACACACTCCACTGAACATCCACATGAACATGGAAAATCCACAGGAGGAGGGAGAGGATGAAGAAGTGAGAAAGGAAGAAGGAGGGAAAGAACAAGTGAAAAGAAAAGCCTAAATGAGCCTTAATCTCTGCATAAGTGGGGGAATGAATCTGTCCATGGCTGTTAAAACCATGTGCAAGATGACACACCACATTCAGCGCAAATTGCATGGTGTCAAGGGAGCTTTTAACATTGCAGTCCTCAGTAACACACACACACACTCACACACACACACACACACACACGGGTACAAATGAAATGTTAGTACAAATGAAAAAAAAATCCTTAGTAGCTCAGTGGAATGTAGTGAGAAATAATCGCTGCAAGTAATAGTCAATAAAGATTAGCTGTTGGCTGTAGTGTTTTCAGAACAAGCAGATGCATTAATGCGTCATGTAATTAAAAAAGCACTGTAAAATTTTATAGTCCTTGCAGTTGCAGTTGAGTGAAATGTAGGAGATGAAAAATTCCAGCAGTGTTCTTGGTCTTCCAGATCTCATCTTGACCTCTACAGTTCCCCTTGACTGCCATTTCTGAATAACATTAAAACTGGAGATTCCAGTGCTCACATTTGAGGTGCGGGCAGTTAGAGTGTAGGGCCACTCTCGAGCTCGGAAATTGCACCATTGCAGCATTTCCATTAGTTCTTGGAACCAGAAATGTACATGGTTTCACAGCTCTATTGTAGAGTAACCTACTTGTCAAAAGACAAGAGATCATCAGTTTGAACACCACGGCCCTCTCAGAACAGGAAGGTTCTGTTTTTTAGGTTCAAAAGCACTGAGATTCAAAAGTAAAAATGTGAATTAGGAGAACTTTTGACTGAACTCAGTTGAATTAACTGAGAAATATTGGCCTGATTTTAAAGCTACGGCATCTTGGACACATGCATATAGCATGTGAAACCTCATGTTCTCCTACAACTTCAAACTCAACATGTGAAAAGTGCAATATATCACCGGCCCCTTTCATACCTGGCATTTACATGCATCCTGGGGGACCCAATCATAAATGGCCAGCACAAAGTACAGGTGTGAATGGAATACAATGCATTGAAATCCAATTCCTCAGACACATATGACCACGTTTTTCACTGCCGTGGCCAAAATCTGATCACAAGCATTCACTGGAGATGCATTTAAAACAGCAGGTGTGAATGGTTATATATTTTTATATATTTTGGTTATGGTTTGTGATCAGATCACCCATGTTAATCCCTTATGTCAAAGCTATTTGTGAATGGGGTCTCTGTCTTCTCTCAAATCAGCAGATTCAAACCCTTCCTAAGAGAAGAAACGATGTACATAAATGAAATGCCAGCCCCATCCCATTTTGGATGCTTTTGAACTCCTACTTGGTCTATCGACATCAAACATGAACGACCACAGTGTTTGAAGCCAGCACTTTTGATGAGAGTGGACACTCAAACGGGCAATGGATCACTCAAACTAAGAACTTGTTCTCAATCACAAAAATATCGGATCAGGATCCCTCAAAGTTGTATATGAGATTCATATTTAAATGATAGTGGAGGTAAATGGAGAGGAGCAGTGGGACTCATTTCACTAAAATACTCCTGCCGTTCAGAAACGAAAATAAACACGGACATTTTCCAGAGAAAAGGATTCATAAATAGTTAACATTTTGACCCAAACCCCCACCACCTTCTCCCTTTTTCTCTGGTATGAAATATTTAATGTCTCAGAGAGTGTCTGGAAGCAATGGTAAAAAGCTGTTAACCTGGCCTTACCTGGCCTGTCCACCGTCACTCACAGCTTATGAGTCTGCAGCACACCGAAAACACTTAGCAGCGAAAGGATTCCACACGCATAAAAAGGATGACATTAAAGATGAGTACTTGTTTTCAGACTTAAAGTTTTCCATTGACCTAAGAACTTCAGCATGAGAAGGTTCCAGCAGAAGCCTGTTGAAGCCAGTTAAAATATCTCTTTTCAGCTGCAATGGTATAGTCAAAAGAACAGACACTGTGTTTCATGGACTTGAAGAGTAGATAAATTCAAGTGGAACAATTTGCAATTTGTGTTGGATGGAAGATGGAATTTTGCCTAAACACTGGTGAGCAGACACACAAACCATAGTGCGTCCGGAGCAGTGGGCAGCCTCCACTGCGGCACCCAGGGAGCAATTTGTGTCTAGGTGCCTTGTCCAAGGGCACCTCAGTTGCAACCTCTCACAAGGATGCTTCTCTTACCTCCAGGTCATTAAGTACCAGCAAATTCTGGAAGCAAACCTAGAGCAACATCTACATCCAGATAAACAAGGAAACAATTGGAAGGCAAGAATCGGTCAAGCCAAAGATACTGGACAAAAGGTGCCCAACTAAGTACTGTCGGAGCATTTTATCGTCTACTCATTTTGAAATTGAATCTTTTATATCATCTAAAAGCTACATATCGAGAATAATACAAGAGTGTCCTAACATCTACACCTTGTACCAACAGCAACAAAACCAAGACACTCAATTTGAAATCAATGATGCTACCTACACCAAGTGTTAAAGAATTGATTGTTTTTTTCTTTAAATTTGTTGTCCAAACATCACTGTTTAATATCCAATTAAAATACTGTTATGGAAGAATGGAGGTGTAAGAAATTTAGAAAATGGAAGGAAAGTGTAAACATTAAGATGACCAATGATGAGGTGAAAAAAATAAAGGATGTTTGAATTGGACGTTGGCATTTTGTGTCATAGGAATTGTTGGCAGTTCCTTTATTAACAATGTAAAACTTCCCATTCCTGAGAAGTGGACCTTACTAAAATACTGACCCATAGTTAAGGCCCTGCATTTATCCAAAATCAGTGTCCTGTGAAATGAATTAAGCACACTAAATTAGTGTTTTGTTTTTTTTTTCTTTTTCACACTTGTGTGCTGTCAGGGTAATTTGGCTACATCACACCCTCCCCTGCACCAGTGAGAAAGAGCATTTTTTCCCCATCCTCTCATTCTGTTCAGGCTCTAGGGAGTGACAGCTGAAGATCGACACATCCACACACACCCACACACTACCTCCAGCTATGTACAGTTTAGCATGGCCAGTGTATTCATAACCAGTCTGCCATATAATACTATAACCCAGTCACCCATGCACAAACAGAATCCTGTTTAATTGGTTCATGATTTCACCGCCTTTGTATGAATCTGACACCTTTGCGGGCGTTTGAGCACAGACACAAGAAGGAAGGTCGCATTTGTTCAACTGTCTGCTGATTGTCTAACCCCATTGTTGTTACTATAAAGTTACATTGTAAATCTCATTGTCCGTATTGTTCACCCTGCTGTGGTTCACACTTTTGTTCTAGCTTGTTGCTGAGTGGGCATATTAACATTGCTAGCCATTGTGAAATCATACTCCCATTTGTAATACAGTGAGGCCTTTTATGCAGTCCATGGTTTCATCGGGACGCAAACATTTTAATACAGCAGTCAAACTGAGAATAATACAGTATTCTGTTAACCTTTTCCTTATGTACGTATGTATGTATGTATGTATCTATATCTATATCTATATCTATCTCTCCATATATATCTATATATCTATCTCTCTCTCTCTCTCTCTCTCTCTCTCTCTCTCTCTCTCTCTCTCTCTCTCTATATATACATATATATATATATATATATATATATATATATATATATATATATATATATATATATATATCCATATATCCATATATATCTATGTCTATCTATCCACACACCTATTTACCAGATTACAAAAGACACACTGGGCCAAGCTGCAGTGAAGTTAAGCTTTATGTTCTGCCCATCTGAATGAATTCTGCCCATCATACAGTACAGGGACAGAACACATCACACAGACTGCCTCTTAGACTTTTCATCCATCATTTGCCTACCTGCCAATGCTTGTTTCTACTGGTTATAGTACCTCCACAACAGAATCTGTTGAAGCAAAAGTTGCAATGGTTGAAAATGTTTTTTCCCCATTTTTTCCCACTGAATCACAGTGTGATTTGGATTTCAGAATTGGCTGGTATATAATTGATTAATTGAAATATTCATTGCGTCACTGGCTGCAACACAAGCTAAAAGCAAATTCCTTCCGCTTCATACTTAACAGCTGGAAAGCTGTTCTTTTCACGAAGTTCTGAATCCTTTTTTGTCCAAACATACTTTTGCTAATTGTAGCCAAAAGACCCATTTTAACATTATCAGTCCACAGCACACATTTATTTTGTCTTCAGGTGACTGAAACAATCTGTTGGGCTGCGTGAACTTTTGCATGGTGCTCCTTTCCTTTTTCACAAAATTGTACAAAAGTGATAAAGAAACACACCCATCAAAATCATTTACTCTTTTACATGCTTAACCATTCCCACTAACAGACATTTTCACTTGGGGTGCCCAAACTATTGCATGCCACTGTATATATCTATACATATACAGCCTGTTTGGGTATATGCCTGGTGGAGATGAGCTAAATCCCTCTGAAGTCACACAGTATTCATGTTTTCTTCATCCTCGGTGGGGAATGTGGACCAAACAAAGAGCTAAATACACACATATATGCACACACAGTCTGAGAGACTCTCTGAATTCTTGGCACATTCCCAGTTCCCACAGAGAAGTCCCTGCAGAGGAAGTGAGAAAACACTCTTCTCCTCTGCCTCCTGCTCTGTCCATCTCTGTCGCTTCTCCTTCTGGTCACAGGAAGAGCCTGCTTTCCTGTTTTGGTTGCACAAGCATTCCTGGCTCCTACTTACAGCGTCCTTCACTGTATATTTGCGAATTAAATGTTCTACAATCTAGTATACACAAAAACTATAATGCGGATCATAAATATGACTGCCATACCAGATCGGTCGAGGCCCGGGTTAACAAGGACCAACTCCGGTGCTGTTGACCAGCAGGGTGGACTACTGTTGGTAGAAGACCATCGAGGAGGAGAGGAAGAAAGCGGGTTAGAAGGATGGTTGGTGTAACAGTGAAGGAGGCAGGGGATAGGGCAAGATGGAGGCAGATGATCTGCTATGGCAACCCCTAAAGGGAGCAGCCGAAAGAAGAAGTGGTCAAGCGTTATATTAAAGTGGTCAGGTATGTACAGGGGGCTGAAGGGTTTTTATTTTTTATTCTATCTTTTATTCTCCTCTGGTTATTTTGAGAACATGTTCACTTTTTCCCTTCATGTCCATTATGCTAAAGCTGTGAACTCACATCATGATGCTGTATGGTAGCTGACTAAGCTTGCTCCCCAACTAGGACTAATGCACATTATTATTATTATTATTATTATTTCATATAAAACTCTTTAACCCTTTAACAAGCCTGACTGCACTGTAGACCTTTTCTCAAAATCCAACATGAAAAAACCCATCTGGAATTTTGAATTTATTCCCATCAGTAAACAGTGTGTAATGACAATTATATTCTCTGGGTTTCCTCCAAGCATTTTGCAAAAGTTCTGTGCAATAATGAAATGTTGGCAGACAAAAGGCGAAATACGCCGTTATTCCACTAAAGTTATGCAAAGACACTTCAGATGACCTACATGACTGTGATTAGGATTGGCATCAAAACAAGCAAAATTGAGAGATTCATCTCATTTTTTTTTATCAGAATCATCTTTACAGCCATTTGTGATGTTGTTTTACGACTGTGTTATTTGCAGTTCAGTGACGCTGGGCAAAGCAACAGTGGTCACGCAGTGAGGGTTGAAATCTCTGTGCCACCCTGACATCGTCCATCGTCCACCAGGGAGTGCAATCACAACAGATCATTTTGGTAGAGCATAGTGCAGAGCCATTTTTTCAAACTAGCTTCGGATTTGGCATTTCAGAAGGTCAACAGTAACCACTGAGCAGCTATGTGTCCATAGGGCCAGTCGCTTCACCAGTCACCGGCTACCCATGCCAACGGATTAGAGCGTGTCCATTGCTATAGACAAGCTGGACACTAAGAGTGGAGTAGAGGGCAGTGGGAAAACGTTTGGTGTAAGCTTGACAGCATTGTGTAAACAGTGTCAAGCATTACGATTAGTAATGAAGTAACAGTAATGAAGTAATATCATCATTTTTCACTGCCATACTGAAATATCATAAAATGATATCATCGTCTGAATGCTGAGAAAACAAAAATGGTAGTGTGATATTGTTCATTTACTCCAATCTACCCAAAATCTGATGTGAGAAAGAAAAATTATCTTTGTCTTTATCCATCATATCTCTACTCAATAGAGTTGTCCAGTTTAATACAATTTCCTTCAAACCTTAGCTCAGTTTTACCAATTTTACCCAAAAGTATTTTTGCAGTTGTGTTTCTTTGAGGTTCTAATTATTCAGCTTTTTATTCAAATGTTCTGTTCTACCTTAAATTGTGCAGCAGTTACATTCTGGTGCTACCGCTGAAGGTGCAATGGATAGTACATGTTCATATTCTCAACTGCTAGTCCAGACCTGGTGGGGCTCAACCTACTTTTTACGAGACCCAGTAGTTAAGACACTAATGAGCACTCATGGGCCTGTGCACATCCATACTTAGAATATTCTTACAAAAGTCAAACAACAAATCAATTGTATATACTACCCACACCAGTGGTTCCAAACCCTGGTCATGGAGGTCCAGATACTGTGCAGAATTTTGTGGGTTCCTGCTCTAACAAACTACCTTCAACTTAAGAAGAGCTTGGTAATTATGCTAATCTGGTGTGCTGAGAGCAGGGTAAACACTAAAATAGCCAGAGTAGGTGGTTTTCCAGGACCACAGTTACGAACCACGGGCTGAAACCAATCAGCCATTACATTAAAATCATGGACGCATGAAGTTAAGAACATTGATTATCTGGGTACAATGGCATAAGAGCATAAGAATGTTAGCCATTTTGACAAAATCCAAACTGTGATGGGTAGACGACTGGGTGAGGGCATCTCCAAAACATCAGACAGGTTTTTGGGGTGTTCATGGCAGGCAGAAAGGAGAGGGTCAGCTGGTGAACTCATGACAAGGTTATGGACTCAAAGCTCATTAATGCAACCCACCTTACAACAACTCTTCGGACTTAAAGGAGGCGTGGGTGGGTGAGTGGGTGGGTGAGTGGGTGGATGTGTGTGTGTGTGTGTGTGTGTGTGTGTGTGTGTGTGTGTGTGTGTGTGTGGGTGGGTGGGTGGGGGTGGGGCTCAATATAAGGCAAGTACTTTTAATGTTATGGCTTAACACTTGCCAAGATATTGAAAAAAGTGTGCCTTTATCTTCATGAGGTTCTCCTTCTCCTGAGATTTCCCACAGCACTAATTCATACTGGCATGTACAGTAGCTTGAACAATCCCTCTGGGCTCATACATGCACTGCTAAAAGCCCACTGTTAATCTGCTGAATAGCCATTTAGTTCCAAGTGAAGCATTTTAACTGTACTGTTAAACATTTACAGACACCTTGCCTTGTTTGAAAGTTCCCAAGCGACACAAGAGTTTCACTGTTACTTCTTACTTAAATGCAAGAGTGGTGTTAGTAATTCAGAAAAAATGTTAATACTTTGGATTTACTGACATTCAATTTACTGTAAACACACACACACACACACTGAAGCACACTGTGTTTCCCAGTGTGCTGGTCCACCAACCACAAACACCTTTTTACAGTCTGAAAATGACCACTTATTAAGGTCTTCATCAAGGTCTAGGTCTACAATGAAGGTAAGCAATCACTAGCTGAACACCAGGAACAGGTACAAGGAAGGGGTTTCTAATAAAGTGACATCATTCATGCTTAAAGGTGAATAAGCACAAATGCGCCCTTATAGATGCCCTGCTTGTGTGAGTACTGGATTAGTAAAACAGTTGCTGTCAAGAGACAAGAGTTACTCAGCGGTAATTAGAGTGAAGCCTGAACTCCAAACTCCCAGCCCTTTACATGATGAGTAGGACAGAGATACCCACTCAGAACAAGAGCTTATGAGATACTCCTACAAACACAACGCCCGCACACAGAAAGTCCAGTGTAGGGGGCATAGATTGAGAAGAGGTGCTACAGTGAGCTTATTTTTTCTTCACACACACACACACACACACACACACACACACACACACACACACACACACACACACACACACACACACACACAAAGATTACATTACAAAACATCAATAAAATTTCACCAAGACTGCATTGTGTTGTCAGTGTGATGGTTCTTCAGTTGCCCATTTTAATTTCAGAAGTTGCAGCGAGTTCAGTCAGGTTCAGTTGATGTGTGATATGTATCATTCTTTATGCACCATCTATTAGACGTGTCTGTCAGTCTTTCTTACTTACCATCAGTGTTGTCTGCCCACTTTGCCAGCTTTCACCAGCATGTGCAGCCTTCAGTTTTGACTGAATGAATGAGACATTACATTAATCACCTTTACACTCATGATCAAGCCTCAAGATTAAGAGTAGATTAAATCCACAGCATGAGGTTAAGACCAAATCTAAATGAAAAGAAAGTTTAGTCAACATGAGCAAAACTAGTTAAATGAACCCCTTTTTTCAGAGTATCACTGGTGGTCAAATGGGAGATCTCAAAATATTAGGGCCGGCACTGAGGGGTGTGTAAAAATCTCACTTTTTTAAAAGCTGGCGGTTGCAAGGTTGTTGTACACAAGCCAATAAAATGGAGATTATCACGTTTTTTTCAGAAGCCCGTTATAACAGGAAAAACAGTAATAGTAGTTTTATTTGGCAGCAAAATAATAGGGTTATAAATAGACTTAATAGACTTTTATCACCAAAGTCACATAGAATTTACACTTAAAAAAACAACAAAAGAATTAATAAATGCATTCAATTTGGGTTTTAACTTACAGTATGTTTTTATTTTTTCTTCCTCTACTGCAAAATTTCCATTTTGGACATGCTTTGCTTTGGTCCATCAGTGCAAATGTACAATTGTGTATGGTATTACACAATTGTGGACAGTGGTGGACTGTTTGAAGTGCAAGGTCAAAAACAAACCTGAAAGGGCACCTACTGCATGACACAGAAGGTCCACCAGTGTGTTAAAAGCTATGATTCATCGTATATGAATAAACCTTCTTCACCACTTATTAAAATTAAGATTCCGTCCTTGTCAATCTAATCATTACAAATGATTTATTATCAATAGTATTGCATTTTTAACTCAAAAGCAGTCTGGATGATCGAATATGATTTCTGACATATAAAGTGTTTTGGTCAGATTCATACAAATATCTAAATTATCTTAATTTTTACTTCTCAAATGAACACGAACTTTACTAGGATCTGCTGAAAATAACAATATCTGGTATGTGTGAATGTCTCCTTTAAGTACTTTTCAATTTTTTTGGGTGAATAAAAGTACATCAAACTATGAAAACATCACACAAAAAAAGTAGCCTAGGGTTTTAAAGGGTAAAAACACAAATTTGTCCAGAGGTTTCCTTTTTTATTCAAAAATTTATTGCAAATATAGAAATAGATCTTTTTTACAGAATTTGTGAGGGGAAAACATTGAATGTCATTAACAGCAAAAGATAGTATGTAAGTAAGTAACCCAGTTGCTGAGAATTGTGTTCTCTCTCCCAAACCCAAAGTGTCCTTTCTGGAATTCGCCGCTGTAGTCAAAAGAAGAAAGAGGAAAAGAAATGTACACAGTCGATCTGAAAGAATAAATTGTTGATGAAGCTTCTTCAAAACGGCTGGAAGTCATTTTAAGTTCTGTCAAAGTGTTCAGTTCAAACACTGGCCATTTTAAAAACGCTTTACTGTGGATCAAACTGCTGCTTCTAACAATTGGAGCTGCTCCACTTGCTGCCATGGAAAAGCTTTGGTTCGCACTGGCACGTTCAACTCAGCGGCCATAATAATTAAAAAGTACGAAAAGCAAATTCTGGATTTCACCTCAGAGAGATCCACGCTGATGCATGTGCTTAAATGATAAATTATTCTGCTATGGATCTTGACTTCAAATAAAACTACAGATACGGAGAGGTGCACACAGCATGGCACACATTCTCCTGCAGATATACCTACTGGGTTTATGCAACTGCACTTAAAAATAAAGGTTCCTGCATGGTTCTTGGTCTCTTGACGTGTGGTTTTATGAAACTTCTCCAACTGGTAATGAGCCTTTACATGATATGGACTTTCTTTAGGCTTAAGGGGGTCTTCTCACTAATATCTCCCAAATATGATCGTTGGATCACATGGTGGTTCTTCAGTGGCATGATTTAAAGAAGCCATTTTTGGCTTGTTGTACACTTCTTTAGAAAATATCTTTTTAGTAAAGGCCATTGTTTCATGCACAAACACAACAATCAAGCCAATATGGTTCTTCACCAGGTAAAGGTTCATCTAACATTACAATATGAGAACCTCTTCTGAACACTACACACAACCCATTTTGATTTTTTTGGCTTTGGGAAGCCAACAGCATTACTTTAGAACAGGGCTGCTGCCTGACAGCGAAGAGCTCATACTGAGGTTTGTCTGACCCCAGCAGGTTGTTCTGTTTGTTTGGCCAGAGGGGGGGTGGTCAAGGTTCAGGGCTTTTTAAAAAATATTTGGAGCCATTGGCCTGGAAGCTCAAGCCAGCTGATGGCCATGCTTTATAACACTCTACAAAAAGCAACCTTTATGTTTTAGAAATCTGAGATGAAGATCAACTGAATTGGTCTCAGTCAAAAAAGTAATGCAGTGAATTTGTCTAATTCAAATGGGTGCATTTTTATGAATGCAATCCAACAACACAATCATACAGATCACAATTCTATAACTGTGTGGATGTCATATTTGATATATCCAAAATTGATCTACAAATTCAAAGCAAGAATTGTTCGAAAGGTCTTAAACAAAATTCCATTTGAAGATAAACATATACAGATATTATGAAATATTTTTCTGCTTAGCCAAAACATTAAAAACCACCTGACCAATATTGTGTATGCCCCCCCTTAAGTCAACAAAGCATTGACACCATGACACCACAAGACCTCTGAATGTACATGTGGTATTTCGCTCAAAACCATTAGCAGCAAAAATATACAAATTTTGAGACTGCCATGGATCACACCAGTGAGCCACAGACGCCCATGACACTTAAAAGTATACTACAAACTACAAAATGCTTTGAAGTGTTGGAAATTCAATGCATCACTTTATTTTACACACGTCTAGATGGGGAGCCAGAAATCCAGCAGTTTGGTTCAGATTCTGAGTGGGCAAGCTCACAGAGTTTTGGCTTTAGCCTTTGCTTATGTGGTCTCTTGGCCTCAACCAATCGATCCATTCCCTGGGCAAAAGTGGAAATGGCAACCAAAGAAACCCCCTAGAGGCAATCTCTCCCCCTCAACATTCAGCTTCCAGAAACTCTCAAACTGTTCCATTTACTGTCAATGGATTGCTGTGCTTGGTCGGACTACATGCTTGGAGAACATGCAGGCATTGGCCGGCGTTTCCGCAAAACTGGTTTTGCATTGATCCGAGCTGCTGTGGGTGTGTGTGTGTGTGTGAGGTACTGTTTTCAGTCTTTTTCGAAAGAAGGCCACGGCAGGACACCTGCAAGGTTAATGCAGTGAATGTACCGAATGCACTAATATATTGATCGAAAAGCCAGAAGCCAAACTCAAAGGTGCTAACTTCTGAAACTGATGAAAACAGCTCTCTGCTTTTTCTAGCAGCACACCAGCATGTAGAACTGATCCCAGTGAACAGAAGACAGTGCCTTATTCTAGCTTTTTTCCAGTGAGCACACCAAATGACACCAAATTGCACTAAATTGCAAGACAACAGAGGCTGAATTACTAGCAATGTTCTAATCTAATCCAAAGGTGGGTGATGATGATTCAATATAAATTACGTCAATTCAGAGCTTGGGATGTATTCAGTAGTAACTGGGATATTTTTACCTCGGAGTAGGGAAAAATACATTTGAATGCATCTCCAATGTGAAATTTCCATTCAAAATGTGGGGGCTCCCAATAACCTTCTCCAAATTGCTATTCCATGACATCAGTGAAATGGATATCAGAACATTTCTTCATAATGTGACTTGTTTTCTAGTCAAAGCTGAAATAATTGTGAGTGGGGCGTGATTTTAAGAACTGGAATAGTAAACATCAAATCAAATTCCTAACTGATCGCTTGTCCATAGTCAGCTGGACAAAACATCTACACCCAGAATGGTGGGCAGGGAAAACATGCAGTGATATTACTGGTTAACAATGATATCCTTCCTAGTGATTACTTAGATTAGCCAAATGTCAGAAACTGTTAGGGAAAAGTCATTGGACTATTTGGATTTCACGAGACTTAGGAGCTTCTATTGGGAATCAAATGACATTCGTTCATGACATTAATGGTGAATTTCTACATCCACCTTTAAAAAGAAGGAAATTCTGAACAATATAAACCACCTTTATAAGCCTTTTTTCACACACACACAGCAGCCAGTCAAGTGCTGATATTTTGTGAGGGCCATCTTCTCGCAACCTCCATTTCGCTTTGAGAGTGGGAAGCATGAGATTCCCATTTGGAAACTTGACCAGGTGTAAGGCATAAGAATAAGATTCCAAAGCTTTTCCATTTCAGCCATTAGCAGCTGTCCCTTGGACCTGCAGTGATGACTACAATGACAGCAGAACAAGAGTTGGATTCAGAAACGTTGTCATTAGTTAAGCAGTACACATCAGAGATAGTAAACAAACCTAAACCTAAACCCTCGAAATTAGAGTAAGTTCGGACAAATATTTCGATGCCTAATTGTTTTTGTTTTCAACAAACGTCCACTCAATATACACATTTAATATAGTTCTTCTCTTGAAAAATACAGTAAGTCATGCAAATATAACACTTTGTTTCTTTTTTTCTGACACTTTCTATATTCTCAAACCTTCAGAAAAAGAAAACATGGATTAAAGCATTAGCCCAATCCACATCTATACAACGTCACAAACCCATTGCTTTTGCCCATGAAGCGATTCCCGGCCCACCCTCCCCCGAAACAAAACAACAAAAATTACATCTAGAACTCAAGCTTGGTAGAAAACACTCATTATATAATTTTTACAGAGTACAAAATTCACAGATCTAGCTCACTGTCTTCTATTTACTTGTCCAGATTCTTTGGAATAGGAAACCAAATGTCTGACCAAAAGAAATAAAAACCACATGGGACAAACAACGGGGGGATGCAAGCCATTCTTAAGTTGTTCCTAAGTCACAGGTGAAAGCTCAGCTTTATGCTCTCCTGCTCAAGAGAGGATTTAGACGTCTAACCAGGGGAATGTAAAACATGATCATAAAGAAGGAGGAAAACGAATGCTTCGGCCCTTCTCTTCTGCAGAGTGTACACAACACGGTACAGAGCACGTTTAAGCATGAGAGCACACTGATAACACGAGCGTTTCCTTTGCTGTTATATGAACACATTGTTAGCACACAAGTGCATTTCTGTCATAATATGAGGATATTGTTCATGTGTGCATGTGAACACACTGTGGGCCTCTGGGTTCTCGTGTCAGGGGGCTGTTCTGAGGCTCTTTGCTAGTATGTAAGCTTACACCAGGAACACAAATTTTAGGCATGTGACTACTAATGTATGAGCTCATTGTTGGTATTTTAATTGATGAAATTGAAGGTCTCAATGAATGTTTCAACTTATTTGGAAAAATAAGCAAGTGAATGAATAAATAAATTAATAAATAAATAAATAAATAAAAATAAATTAATACTTACTTCAACTAAAATGTCAAAATGTATGACAATAAGTACTACAGTCCTTTGATTTCAGCTAAATGAGACACAAGAAATGTCTTGATTAAAAAAATAAATGAAGTCAACTTTCAAAAGAAAATACTTTTAGCAAAACGTCCTGTCCAGTTTACTTTATTGTTACTCATTTAGGTCAGTAAATCATTTTCACTTTCAGTACAGACGTTTTCAGCTAAATCATTTTATGTCAAACTTTATATCTTTTTTTTTTTTTATTCTAAAACAAAAATCTGTGCATTTTAAATGTATTTGAGAAAAGTAACAATTGTTACATCTTAAATGCACGACAATTATCAGGTCTAAGGGTGGACCAGCAGTGGGGTCAGTGTCAGTGGGTTGCCAACCTTATCAAGTCAGTGGACTGATACATTCTTGCTATGTGGGAATAAATCAAAAACTCAAGAAAATACATCCTTAAATAAATCAAAACCTTGAGATCATTATATTATTATCTTGGAAGGCAATAGAGAACAATAGGTGACCATAAATTACCATTGTAAGTAATTTAGGTAGTTTTAGGTGAGAATGATAAAAGTACAACAATGTCAAACTTCAGACAGATGCATGGCTTATTCTAACTGTCAGTCACTTCAGATTTGCTTGGATGGACGGAGCTAATCTGGTTAAATGTCACGCAGTGTCTGCCTTTAAAGCCTGAGGTTTAGGGGTGCTTTTCCAGCCTTTCAACTCCATAATAGAGCATTTAAAAAATAATAATACTGAATTTGTTTTGCTTAATTTTATTCCAAAAGGTAAACTGTCATATATTTTGTTAATTACATGCAAAGTGACACTTTAGGTCCTTTTTGTGTTGTTTTAATAGTGATACTGTCTGAATGGTAATGTCTAATTTAATGTTCTAATAATTAGATATTCTGTGTTTTTGATTTTCGTGAGTTATAAGCCATACTGATCAAAAGTAAAACAAAAAAAAAAGCTTTGTAATAACCCACTTTACGTATAATGGTTATAAAATAAGATGTTTGTTTTTGAATAAAATCATGAACACAAGTAAACTTTGTCACAATGTGCACTAATTTGTACACAATGATCTAACTTGAGAAATAAAAGCTGTGCAAAGAACAAAACTAAAAGCGGCTTTAGAAACACATCCCTAAAACACCACCCCCACACACTCCCACTCTTTGATGTCCATTCTCTTTGTGCCAGAACAATATGAGCAATATGAGCGAAATGAGCGAAATGAGCCACTGCTTCCTTAGCAACTGTGCAGGCATAAATATGAGCAGAAAGAGAAAAAAAACCTTTGTGAAATGGTATTTTCTACTCAAGGATCCATACAGGAGGTTGTGAAGAAACAAGCTTCCAAGAGCGTTTTCACAGACAGTACAAATCGCTGGTACAGTTAAGGCTTAGCTAACAGTAAAACAGCTGTGATACCAAGTGGTATCTGTTTCTGAGAGCAAACAAGCTTTGTTCCTGCAAGTGCTTATGTAACTGAGAGCACCAGGACAGGTCGCCAGGCTCTGAATTCTGATTCCTGATCTGAACCAAATAAGCACCCACTCTATTCTCCTTCTAACCACCCCTTCTGGCCTTTCAGAGCATGGATAGAGAATGAGAATGAATGCCAGCAAGCCGATATCCATCTAAACCCAAAGGCGTTGAGTGTCACGCTCTACAATGGCATTGAGTGGGAGATCAGAGGGCCATCAGGCTGCTCTGATACGGAGTTAATTGAGAAGCGACCGATAGCAGTGAGGGAAAAGGAAGTGCTGGGGATTAGCAATGGCCCTTGTGTGAAACTTGTGCTAGTTATGGCCTTTGATTCCCACGCATGGATACCCAGCTCTGCATGTGGGCAGCACTGGCTTCCAAAAGTAGTCTCTAGTTACATGGACGTGACACAGTCCTAGTGGAGGCAATTAAGCCCAGTCTTTCTCAGTGGTACTGTGAAAAAGTTAGGATACCCCGTAAAAACTCTTTTTTAGGCAATTAAATGTCTGGACTTTTCTTCTTCATTTCAGCAAAACTGAGGGATGCAGGAAAATGTCATTTATAAAATGCAAGAAGGATAGCTTTGCTGCATTGCTGTCCAAAAAAATAAGGGTAGATGATGTTTGCCACAGTGCGCAAGTTTAAGATGTCACTTCTGCAGACAGATCTCCCATTTTTTACTATTTTAAATGACTCGTTGCTTCAGACGCACAACTCCTAGCAACCAAATAAGTTACACATAAGTTCTATTAAGAGTTGACTCTAAGAAATGACTCTGAAAGGTGACTCATCAAACTCGATATTACTATAAACAAGCAAAAAGATTATCTAGAAGCCCTGTTGAGGCTGGGCTCCAAAGTCTAGGCTGCTGCTGAGGTAGGATTGGTCCTCGATAGAACTGTCCTTTGAAGAGCCCTTCTTAGTAACCAATTTGTCACACAAATAGATCAACCTAGAACAGTCTAACTAAGCTGAGGTCCAGATTGTTGTATTTACAGTGTGAAACTTGAATTCATGTATGCAAAACAACAAACAAACAAACTGGTGGCTTAATTTTCCGCCATTTTCATTTTTTGGTATGTGTCGAGAACTGTGCGAAGGATACAACAGCTGCTTTTTCCAAATCACTCTGAACACTGACTGCGTTTTTAGGCTGTATATGAAGGATCCAGCAACCCAGATATTCAGGCTACCTTAACTGCAGCCTAGGCTTTGGAATACAGCTTTTGTTGATTCTTCTTCAAGTACATGATCTCCAGGCTATGCTTGTGTTTGTCTGTGTTTCGCTCAACAGTGGACGAGTGCAAAAAAGGTCCAAATAGAGTTTTATTTTAAGACAAATAATATCTAAGTTCCTGTTGCACTGCTGGGTCACCTGTTTCTGTGCAACAGGAACTTTCATGTTCCTTTTAACCAGCAAGCAAGCAATTTTCCTTATTCACACAATTTCCTGCTGTTAGCACTCTCTCCCTCTCTCTGTCTCTCTCTGTCTCTCTCTCTCTCTCTCTCTCTGTATCAGATTTTTCCTGATCACCCACTTGCCCTAGTATCTTCAGGGCTTTCGAATGAGTACTTAATGTGTTTTCTTTCACACATCCATTCTCACTCTGCTCTTCATGCCTAAGTGTTTTCTTCTCTCTCTCTCTCTTTTACCCTCACTGCTTCTCCACTCCATTCCCTGACATAAATGCTCTGTCTCTCCATCACAGACTGATAAAAAAAAAGATTTATGCCTCAATTAGGCTATCAAAGCCCAGGGGCAGAATACTGTGCTGTTCTTTGATTGGCCCTTTTTACTCTTCCCTCTGGCTCTAAAGGATTCCATTTAGGCTGCATCCCTTCTGTTTCCCACCAAGTATTCCGTTAGGCTGACAAATACACCAAGTACTGAGAGAAACGAATGGGAACAAGCTTCAGCCGAAGAGAGGGAAAACACTGTCGGCAGGAGGGAACAACTGCAATTATTGCGCCTTGAGAAGTGCTCTGAGCCATTTTCACCAATGCTCTCTTTCTGAGCTTGTTTACACTTAGTCACTTTGTGGGTCTGGGCTTCGTCATTTGATTGGAGCCCTAGTGCAGAGACCAATCGGCCATAACATGAAAACCACTGACGGGTGAAATGAAAAGCAGTGATTATTTTTATTATATGTTGAAAGCAGCATAAGGATGTGAGCAACTTTGACAAGGGCCAAATAATGATGAATCAGAACGTCTACAAAACATTAGGCGGGTCTTGAGGGGTGTTCCCAGTATACCGTGGTCAGTAGTACTGGGTATCATTTGAAAATTGTGCATACTGGTATGATGCTTTGAATTTGATACCAGTACAAAAACAATACTTTTGTTCGAGAAATGTTATTTGTAATTGTGACACAAAAGAAAACAATGCTATATACTGTCACTACATGTGATGTAATGGATGGGTTTCAAGTTAAAGAGGTAAAGATTTGGTTTAGATGACGATTAAGGTAATACGATTACATTTTACATGTTGAGTTTGACGAGTCAACTTTCAGTTCTGAGGCATTTTTTTGAGTCAACTCCTGAGAGGACTTATCTGTAACTCTTATTTTGTGTCTAGGAGTTGTGTGTCTGAAACAATGAGTCATTTAAAATAGTAAAAAAGCACAAGTACTAGAGTTTTTCTATTTGGATCTTGCTGGAGCAAACAAGGACTATATTGATGGTACTTTATGGAGAACAAAAATACATCAGCATTAATTATGCATGAATAATTCTTAAACTATAAACCTTGTAAGAATTATTTTAAAAGGGCTGGACAGTTGATAAATATACACACCTATATGTGTATAAATGTCTATATCTATATGGAAAAAAAAAACAAAACAGATCCATGACATAAACTTTGCCACCGTGTTGCGAAAACAACATGCTTGCTCTCACTATGAGCTGTTTCATGTTGGCGTGAGCTAAACTCACTATTGTCTGCAAATGGATTTATGGACAAGGATTTATGGACATTAAATCTCCAGTTCTATTGTCTAACTTAGTCTGCAGTCAGAAGAGGTAACTAAGTCTATGTTCACACAGCAAGTAAAAGTGGCCTAAATTCAGCATTCAGTCGACTTTTACATCAATCCAATTCATTCAATTTTGCACATTCCTGTGGGTTTGGGAGTGCAAACTGTTCAGATGAACATCGGATATAGGTCAGATTAAAAAAGGTAGTGTGAACAGCCAAAAAAAAGGATAAAATTGCTTGAGAAAATTGGAATTGAGCCACATACACTGATGACACTGCTTGCCAGGAAATGAATTATTACAATCAGTCAATGGAGACAGGTGTGAGGTTACTATTACTGCTAAATTCATTAGCTAATCCCTCATGACTATGATTTATGGAATGTATTAAAAAAGGGATTTTTGATGCTTCAGTACTCAGTAGGACCGAGATGTTTCGGTCTGTGCCTTTTTGGTATGGAATCCCCAACCTTAATCTGACCAACAAAAAGTGGTTTAAGAAAGGACAGGATCATGGGCAGCCAAGATTCATTGATGCTCGCGGAGACTTTACAGCACAACGTAAAGGCTATGTTCACATTACCAAGCAGATTCAAATTTGATTTTTTTCAGGGCCGGTTGGACATGGGAGCCACTTTAATATGTGGTCCTAGATTGGATAAGTCTCTGATTTGTGGGCATGCAACATGAATGTGAATGGTTAGAATTTTTTCATGCAATGGTGTTAATGGTGTTAACTGCCACTGTGCCACTGTCCCTGCACTTGGCCTACACTGTGAAAATACCAGGCCACCTTAAAACGATGAAGCAACCATTTAAAAGTGTCATTTTAGGTATTTAGGTATTAAAATTGTCCTATTTCACATTTTTTTACTTCTGCATCTCAGTTTGGTCAAAGATACACATTGAGTTGAACCTTGATAACATTTGTAAATGAACTCCATCTTAAACTGCTTTAATATTATATATTTTTAGTCTGCATTTCTCCCCCTAAATTACTGTTTATTCCCATCTGTAGGTTAGAGCTCCCTATTTTGCATGATGGCTCAAAATTGGAAGGCTTTTGGCAAGCATGACATGATCTAGAAGAGCATTTTGGAGACACTACTATGCTAAAACAACATTTTCTTCACTATAGACTAAAAACAACCTCCAATCCAACATGCTCACATGGGGCTCATACTGGTGGAATGTGGGCTAGACAGGTTCCAGGAGGGCATGGGATTTGAGTGGGTACATGCATTGTTGATGAAATTTCTGGAACCCAGTTGAGATACCCGTTTGGACCCCACATAAGCATTGTGAGCATTGTGAGAAGCAAAGCAACATTGCAATTTGTAGTCAGATCTTACATGACATCAGAATATGAACAGAAAAAATGTAATGACAAACAGGTTCAACTGAACCTTAATGGCAACTGTAAATAAAGACCCAGATTTATGATGATGAATGTATGTGTCCAGGTGTGAATGGAAAAATAGAAACATATCTGGGCCTTATGGTGATGTGGGATGCATGGAAATAGGTTCTGTGGGGTCAAATAAGTAGAGGCATAGTGGACTAAAGTGAAGCTACAAAGAGCAGCATCACTGATTGAGGATATCCATATTTATGTGCTGCATTCAGTACCTGGCCTTCAGCTAACACATGGGATTAGGTGGCAGTAAGGGCATTAGCAAGGTCCATGACATTTGGTCCAGTATCAGTGTCCAAAACTCTAAAATATCTTCTAAAAATGAAGGATTGCAGGACATCTGGCAGTTTTCATAACAGGTAGCTTCTATTTCAGCTTCATACTGCATCAACAAGTACTTTAAAAAGCTCTGTGAATAGGCAGTTTTGCTCTTTTCCTATTGATTGTATTTTAATGCTAACTGTCACAAGTTAAATATCTTATTAGAGGACTCACAATGAAACTGAAGGAATGTTTTTCATCACTAAAAGATATCTGTTTAGCTCACTCCAGGCCAATCTTCCTCCATGAGGGATCTAGTACAGAGTGCAGGAAAAGGAGCTTATAAAGTGCTGAAACTGCCGTGCAAGTGTAATCCACTTTCTGCTTTGTGTAATGTTCCTAAAAGCTGACAATGATTAATGTCACACCATTTTGCCTGTTGATCCAATAAGCAACTGTTCCTGCAATATTCCTTAAACATCTAGTGTAGCACTTTCAGATCAATAAAAATAGGTAGCAATAATGTACCAAAGCACCTCAAGATCAAACACTTGGATGCAGTACACAGACCAGGCTGGTCTGGTGGTTAGAAAGCTTTAACATTTAAACATGGGCTTTGATGAAGATTGAGCACTCGCACAGATCATCACACCCATGTTATTTTTGTTTTGTACAATGAACCAAGCACCCTACAAAATTCTTCCCACCCAAGAGATTGTAACAGGTGGTGCACTGTTGTACTGTGCAGCAACACCAGGACAAATATATTCTTCACCAGAAGAAAACCCTTCTGAATTCACTTCAATGGAATTGGAAATAGATTTTTATCAAAAATATCTCCTCACCATCTGTTAAGCATGGGTGTCGTTGGATCATGCTTTGAGCTTGTTGTTCTGCAGACTGTGGCACAAGAATCACTTCACTCAGAGAGGGATGGATCCAATTAAATACCAGCAAACTATGGAAGGATGATGGAAAAGCTAAAGATAACAAGAGGAGGAGCTTCTACAGCAGGACAATGGTCCTAAACACACCTTAAAATCTACAATGAAATACAGCAAGAGGCGTAATCTAAGGGTTTGCCATGGCCCTCACAGTGCACTGATCATCAAATCTGTGGGATGATCCAAAAGTGCCATGCAGCAAGATGACCCAAGAATCTCAGAACTTTGAATGTGTTCCCTGGAATAATGGTGCTTCATCCAAAATTTTTGGGAGGGACATGTCATATGGGGATGAGGTGGGATGGTTATAATCATTCATATTAGCATACTGACCTCATAAATGATCTTGTTGTCGAATGCAACAAACAAACCCTCAGAGCAATCTTCCAAATATTACTCCAACAAACGTAGGATAAATTCTTTTTAATACCCTTGATTTTGGAAAAAAGAAAACAATGAAAGAACAGGTGTCCCAACACTTTTGTCCATAGAGTGGGTGGCCATAAACCTGGCAGTGTGGTTACAAAATCCAAACATGGTGTTTTAAAACAAAGTGCAGTGATTTGATCACTCCATCAATTGCAATTGACTCCAATCATGCCATTGGTTCTGAGACCTCCTCCTGACTGTGATTACACCAATCACCATAACATTTGCGCCGAGACCTAGGATTGGTCCTAATCATACTTAGCCAATAAAGTCTGAATGAATTCTGCTGTCATCTGAGGCCTCCCCATGACTGTGACTGGTCCTGTCATTGTAAACTCATCTCAAAAGCGATCCATCATTTCTTTTTTTTATATATAACAGAAGGTTTTCTCATTTTGTAGGATCTTTCAAGCCTATTAATGCATCTTTTGTTTCTATGACTGTATCCTTGGAGACACACAGTCCTTCACACATGGCAAAAAGCCATGTAATAAGTAACAGAAACAGCTATGACATGTTGACATTTCTTACATAAGGTACAGCCTACAGGTCCTAATCACTGTGTCATACATTCTGAAGTATCCTCCACTATCTGCGATTGGTCTGATTAACCACCTCATTGGCTCTGAGGCCTCCAGAGAAAGATTCTTTACAACAGGACAGTGTGTTTGGCAGTTAATTCTCTTGTTCTTTCTTTGTTCAAGGACACTGCTGGCTCAATTACTTTGAAGACCAAGAAGAAACAGAAGAAAATTCTAAAAGTCAATCCAAAAGTAAGTCAGGCAGATATGACGTGTCAGCATCTGCTAAATGCTATTCATACAGATCAGAACCGCAAAGCTGTTATTCCGAGAGGCGAAACTTTACCACTTCGACCCCGGCCATCCACGGCAGTCAGTGCTGTTTGATGAAGATGAGATGTCCTAAGGAGGTAATCATCATTTTAGTCTGTTTACTGTCAGAGTGTCGTAAATAAACTGTTGACATTTGGCTGGATTAACCAATTATCTGCAGCGCAAGCTGCAATTTCATAGCTTTTCAAAGGACAGCTCGCTCGGAACGTTCACCCGCCAGCAATCGCACTCGTCTGTTGGGTCAAAAACACGACATGCAATGGAGATATCAAATCCAGATGCAAATAAGAATGACAAGCATGCAAAACAAACAAACAAACAAACAAAAAAGATCCAAAAAAACACAGCAGTGCAGAGAGAGAGAGAGAGAGAGAGAGAGAGAGAGAGAGAGAGAGAGAGAGAGAATCATTAGCCTGGGTTAATAGAAAAACTGATTTAAAAGTAGGCAAGAGGAAGACTTAATTTAAAGATATTGGAAAACCTGTCAGGGTAATAATAAGTGTGCTTGTTTGGCCCGAGCATAATGAAAGAGGTAAAAGTTGAATGATATTGCCCTTGAGCAGGAGAGCACCACGGAGAGTCTTACTCCCCCCATCAACAACGGAAAGAAGCAATCAATATACATTTTTATGAACGACTAGCATATAATGAAAAATCCCCCTAAGAATGCATGTAAATCATTTCATTAACTTTCACTTTTGTTAAACCAAGTTGAATTAACAGCAGATGTGCATAACGTGAGCTTTCTTTTTTCTTTTGTACAGGAATGTTCATCTTTTAAACTCTCGTCAATGAAGGGAGGCACGAAATAAACCAGTATCTAAAAACGTACAGCAGGGCCTCAGACTTTACAGTTATAAAAATGAGCTGTCTCTGTTGGTTGCCTGTCTGTAACTACTTAGTTAGTTCCTCAATGTTGCAATGCAAATACACGGGGAGGGGGCAGGGTTTGTCACAGTAAGTCTCCGGTAGCAGTTCCTCCGACTGTTGCGCAATTGATGGGAAATGGATGGTTGTTGGCTGTTGGTTGTGTCTCCATTCCTGTTAACGTGGTTGGCTGTGTGGAAATTCCTCTTAAGGTTCAGACACAGTGCTCTGCATATCCACTTTATATCCTTTGCCATCCTTGCTTTGTTGTTCTTTCCGATGAGAACCATTCTAATATGGGGACCTAACCTGGTGGCCATATTTGTAAACGTGCCACTTTTGAGAGCAAGCTCTGATCCCTGCCTTAATTAATACCTTGGACTGTTAAACACTGGAAGGAGAGAGCAAGAAAGTATAAGTACCTGGAGGCAGACAACTGGAACCTGACCCATATTTGCATGGCTCTGGAATCAACATTCCTGGCAATGGGGCAAGATGGTAAATGGAACAGAAGATGGCACATGAATAAAAGAAGGGAACTATCGATAGAGTCTAATGATGAAGTGTGGGCACTGGTACACCGATCCGTCAATCCATAATCGTTGGGATTACAGGGCTTCTCTGTTATCGTCATTTTTCGTACAGTGTATCCCGAATTGGGAGTAAATGCTTTTTAACTCCACGTTATGCGACAACACTTCAGTTCAGCACAGTCAGCTGACTGACAGAAAATGGATAAAGAATTAAAATGGGTTACTGAGTAGAACTCTGTAGAACTGTTAACGTATGTGTATTTCTCCCTCGGTGTCACTAATCTAATCATCTAATTTTTTGGTTTACTGGTCCATGAAGCTGTAGGTTAAACGAGAGTATTGGGGGCAATGAAGAGAGTGTTCCCTTTTAATCAAATTTGAGTTCATGGTTGTAACAATACCCCTCCCCAATCTCCAGCTCCATCTCTCCACACACGGCCTATACGAACCAGCCTTAGTTACTTTAGCTAACTGCTGATTAGTTCACCTAATCAAACTGGACATCCATTAATTACACGACGGCTGGAAATAGAGGTGTTGGAGTTAATTGGATTTGTCATTTTTAGCACAAATGATAGCTTTGAACGTACATTATGAAACAGGGTACTTTTATGAGTATCAATATTTATGAGCACAGATCTGTACTCATTAATAATGAGCTCTCTACCGCCCCCTACACATTTGTTTCAGTATTGAGTCATGGATCTATTCTAACAACAGAACTGGACAACTGAGCAGTGCACACTGGACAATGATACCTGTATAGTGGTTGATCCTGGCACTGCACAGGCCGGGCCACATTGCTTCACATTGCACGTCACCTGAACACTGTTTTCAGGCTGATTTGGCCTCACAAAAACTATTAGATCTGTGAAACGCACCAGGTGTACACAACCTGCTGCAAGTGAGTGAGTGGAATGTGTGCTATCGATGCAGACAGCCATGTGCATCCATGCTGATGCCAGTTGTAAAGGAACCTGTGATATGGCCCACAGCACTGATAGCCTGTGATATGGAACTATACATTGTGCATTCTATACATTCATACTGGCCTTGGGTTGCACTGACTTTCCACTTCCTTCATTTGTTACCCTCCTGTTCAACACCGCATGCAGCTGGCAAAAGATCCTGACAGCACCGAAGCTCCCCGGGGTGTTTCTTCTGTTTTATTTTTCATATTTTTCATTTTTTTTTTTTTATCCACCTTTCTCCTCCTTTCTTTTATAGATGACAAATACTATTGAAATGTAAATCTGGTCGCCACTCGTGGGATCTCTCAAATATAGATTGAAAAGTCTGCTTTTGACAGCTTTATGGAATATCAGCACATTTTTTTTTTTTTTCCATTCTAACACATACACGCACACACACACACACACACACACAAACACTCTTCCACATGACTGGCTCACAAATGAATGCAGTGCCCTGTGAATTGTGTGGGAGTACACATGCACACCCTCTCTCAGGCTCAATGAGGACTCGGGCTACAAAGGTCTTGCTATTGACATAAATGGTGCATACACAAATGAATGCTGGGCAAATGCGATTATTTTATAACAAATGATATGCCCCCTGGAATATGTTCATTGAACATGACTATTATGCGAGTTGGTCTCAGCTTTCAGGCCTAAAATTAGATCTAAATGAATGCTACCACGGATTTGTACTGTATTGTCATGCTTGCTCTCACCCTCTCCCTCTCCTTCCCTCTCTTTCTCTGCCGCTTGCTCTCCCTCCCTCACGCTTTCTGGCTCTTTGATGACTCATCCTGTACACAGACAGATCAAAACAACTTGTCCTCAGACCCTGACAAACTTAACTTTGCTTTGTACACAGCAACCATCCCCTTGGCTGCCTTTCCATGGCGGATCATCAAGCTAATCAGGCAGCGCAGAAGGCCCATGCTTTAGAGCCTTCACTGCCTCAGAGCTTACAGCTTTTGCTGTGCCGACACACCCTTCCAGTAGTCGAGGATATCATGCAAGTCCTCGCCCTTTGCAAACTGGACCTTCTTGCGCAGAGCGTTTCCGGCTGTGATGTAGCAGGATTCCTCCCGCGGGCCTTTTCTGTAGGGACGGAAGCGCTCCCAGATTCGCAGGGTGTTTTCAGAGGAATACTCTGGGCTGGACGAGTAGCCCGAGTAGTTGTGGTGGCGGGGCGAGAGCTGAGAGTAGGAGGCAGCGTCCCTCTTGGTACGTGAAAGGGGTTTCAGGAAAGATGCCCTTTGGGCGGGGGAGTCATGGGAGCCCTCATAGTAGAGAGCGGGGACGGAATGACGGTGCTCCGCACAATGGTAGTCTGGATGTACCTCCAGATGCTGTTGAAGACCCATGCCATCTACAGTGCCTCCATCCATGTTGCAGCCCCCACCGCCACCACCACTACTACCAACTAAAGGAAGCCTTTCAAGTGGTTCCCCACAACCTATAGGACTTCCCTTTTCTGGATACTGGCAAGGATCAGGACTCCGGGGCTCAGGGACATCGAGGCTATAAACACGGGCTTTTCCTCCAGCAGAACCACAATGCTTTTTTGAAGAGCTGACAATGACAGCTGCATCTGCACTCATCTGTCTCTGGATAGGCCTCACTGCTGAAGCTGGTGGAGGAGGCCGGTAGGGAGGTGACACAAAGCCTCCTCCTGTGATCCCTGGCCTTTCAGAGAGAGGACCTACTAAGGGAAGTGGAGGTGGAGGAGGGATTTTTGGGGATGGCATCACTTGGCAGCCCTCTGTGACACCACCTGAGAGTGGAATCAGACCCCGGGTTAAGGACGAGGTGCTGGTAGGTGGAGGGGAGGTGGGATTCACACTTGTAGTAGCAGATGACACGGCAGCAGCTACAGAGTCAAGCTTGAGGGCATCAATGCAGTTGTTGATGATCTGGTTGACCTTGTCAACTTCCATCGCAATAGTAGAGATCTCTGATGCTGATCCTCGACCATCATCATCCGAGTCGTCTACAAGGTCACTTCCATCTTCCTCCCTAAGATCTTCTGCTCTGACAGCCTGCATCACTCCGTCTCTCCCTCTTCCTTCTTCTACTGCTCCTGAAGTCCTAATATCCATGTAGTTGCCCTTGCTTGCCATGGCCTCAGAGAAGGCAGTGGCCATCTTCTCCACTTGAGGGATAGAGGAGAGTCGTGAAGAGCTTGTGTTTGCAGAGCCATGACCAAGCAAGCCTGAGCTGGAGGATGAGGACATAGGCAGCTTTCCATGGTGGTGCTGATGGTGGGTCTGCTCGTGGAGCTTCTGCACTGCAGTTGGATCATTTGCAGCTGCTGCTGCCACCTCTGGTCCATAGCGCATCTCCAGGATGGTCTTCTTCACGCAGATGGATTTTTCGTTCTCTTCCTGCCTTCGACGCCTCCGCAAGCAGTAATACACCAGGCCAAGAATGATCAGCATACCAAACAGGCAGCCCACAATAGTCATGATGTAATGAGTAGTAGTGGAGGGATTTGGTAGCAGGTCATCTGCTGTTGGAGTTCGAGTGGAGAAGTAAAGACATGTGTGATTGAATCGCTGTGAGTTGCGTATTGAGGCCACACAAAAGGTATAGTTGGTGTTTGGTTTCAGCTTGTTGAGAGTAATTAACTCCTTCCTGTTCTTCAGATTCATCACATCAGAAACGTAGCTCTTGTTGTACTGTACTAGGATATACATCTTGCTGAAGGGTTGGGGTATCTGCACTAGCAAGGATGCTGAAGAAAGAGACACATGCTGAAGTTTTATGCTGGGGCTGAAAGAATTCTCTGAGTTGGACGAAGTTGTGGGTTGATGGTATGGCCCAATGCGATCGAACATATCGGGTCCCATGCCCGATGAATCTGAATCTGGTGGCAGTGAAGTCATCCCTGGAATGAACACTCCATCTCGACACATGGAAGAAAGGATGTTACGAGCGCTGCGGCCGTGTCCTCCTACAGGACTCAGCAACGGGTAGCCAAAAAGCTCCCGTGGAGTCTCGCATTGTAGCCGGTCGTAGGTGTGCGTAACATTGTTGAAGGCTTCCAGCCAGGTAAGGAAGCTGTACAGCTCACATCCACAGTGAAAAGGGTTCCCCGCAAGCTCACACACCATCAGCCTTCCCACCATGGAGAACGTGGATGGGTCTAAGCGGGCCAGCTTGTTAGAAGACAAATCCAGACTGCTGAGGCTGGGGCACTCCCAGAAAGCATTGGTGGCAATGACCTCAATGAGGTTATGCTGCAAGAAGAGGCACTGCATGCGCCCCAAACCTCGCAACATGCCTTCAGTCAGGTTGGTCAGTTTGTTGTATCCCAGCTGCAGCACCTGCAGGTTAGCCTGGCCAGCAAAAGCGCCATCCTCGATGTATGATATCTCATTTTTGGTGAGGTTTAGGTCTGTCAGGTTGGTGAAACGACTGAGTGAGGAGAAGAAAACTGCCTTGAGCTTGTTCTCGTTAAGGCGTAAGTCATGCACCGTGTTGTTAATGTGCTGCGGGATTGTCTCATATGGTGGCTGGTTCTGACTGCAGATGGCCAGCCACACATAGCCTTTATCCCCTTCGATGAGCCAGCAGTCACCACTGACGAGAGCCGGTGCTGAAAATAGCAGGAGAAGAGATGAGAGGAGGAGGAAGTTACTGCAGGGAGAGTGAAGGACGCACAACTTACTCTTCATGATGGGGGATAGTGGGAAAAGATAAGGGTTGTTATGGTAATTGTGGAGAAAGGGAAAGGGGTAGAGTCTGTAGAGTGCAGAAAAGTAGGCAGTCAGATCAAGTGAGAGAGTCTGAGAATGTGGAGAAGCAGGTACTTTTTCCTGTGCAGTTACAGCTGTGGACTTGTCATGGATTCTAAAAGAGTCCCCATGTTATCTGATTTTCCGCAGGTCTGGAGTACTGATCGTCGACGGGCCACTACATAGCCTCTTCATGGGTTCTTCGGACCCTGACTTGAAGGGAGGCTGCTAACGTCTTCTTTGAAGAATCTGTAGAAAGCAGGAACAGAGGAAGGGAAGATAAAGATAATGACAATATCCATCATTCTGAAAAAATCAGATATGACAATATGTGAATTCCCTATATGCCATATATGTGCATACGACATCATATTGATAAAATATGTTCATACATGTCACAAATGGCCACTAAAATATAAAATGCCATACAATCACAATTAAGGACACTGATCAGCCCTAACATTATGGCCCCCTTGTTTCTACACTCACGGTCCACCAGTGACACTGAGGGTTTTAAACACTCCAGCATTACTCCTGTGTGTGATGCACTCATAGTGCAACACACACTGACACACCATGTCAGAGTCACTGCAGTGCTGAGAATGACCAACCACCCACATAATAGCTGCTCTGTGGTGGTCCTGTGGGGTCCTGACCATTGAAGATCAGGGTGAAAGGAGGAGAATAAAGTATACAGAGAAATAGATGGACTACAGTCTGCAATTCTAGAACTACAAGGTGCTGCTGTGTGATAAGGGCAGTGTGATAAAATGGACAGAGAGGGTATAAGCAAGGCTCAGGGTCAATGACTGATCGGCATATATAACAAACGTATACTACTACGTATAACAACTTATTTACACACACAAAAACACACGTGTGTGCATGTGTTTAAAAGATCAGACTTGACCATTGACTAACACCTGTCGACTGCCTCCAAATGGTCTACATATAAAGTCCAGCCAATTCTACATTCTTCATTTATGACAATTAATTCAGGTTCTTCTGAAATGATGCATTTGATTTATGTGTTATTGCATCTTAAAGTTCAAACTTTTCCTAAAGCAGAACATCATTCATGAGCTGTATCTCGCCTTTGACTCTGATTTGCCTCAGTCACATCTGAATGCCTTTTGCCAGGTGAGTCTGACAAGGTGTCTGCAAAACGGCGCTCATTCATTTTTCTCTGCCACCTATGTTTCACACCGTGCTCCAGAATTCAAAAGGGCTTTCAGGCATGACACGCATCATTAATCACCAAACTGCACAAGAAGTCATTTTGTGCACACAAACATGCCTCCGTCTGCATGTCCTCTGCCTTCTGCCTGTGTTTGGTTTGCAGGCGGTAAGAATCGCAGACGAATGTTCATAGAGCATGGGATTAAAATCCTCTCGTATTGAGCCAAGTCCTGTTATCCTCTGTGCATGGCACAAATTGGAAAACATTCTTGGACTGAACAGTCTCAAATCCATCACTCTATCCACATTCAAGTGGAGACTGAGCTCCTTTAATTCTCCTCAGTGTTCAAGACCCAGTCGTACTTTCCATATGTAGAACGTGAGGTCAGTTCTCGCAGGTAAGCTGAAGTGTGTTTAATAAATACAGTAGGTATACGTTATAGCTGGAACTCTGGAACCATTCAACTGTAAGTTTGGAAACAGTTCTGTTCAGTGTGCTAAATAAACCAACGTAAAGTGGGAGTCGTGAAGTCCAAGGTCATCGAAGTATATCTTGGCACAAATGCAGAAGTCTCTCTCTCTCTCTCTCTCTCTCTCTCTCTCTCTCTCTCTCTCTCTCTCTC
>CM067520.1:5626653-5650925 GCA_034509495.1 Acestrorhynchus altus
CTCTCCCTCTCTCTCCCTCTCTCTCTCTCTCTCTCTCTCTCTCTCTCTCTCTCTCTCTCTGCCCACCTACGCACTCTTCACTTAAAGAGGGATTTCCCCTTTCTCTACCCTACTAGCCCATGGCTAATCCTGACCATTAAATCTAGGCCTTCATTTTGGTCCGAGGATGTCAAATCTGGGGAAAGCTCTGTGTGGCTCGGCAGTCTAATGCACTAACACTATGATCTGAAGGGTGCAGGTTCAAGTCCTAGGTCATGCTGCCATCGGCTGGACTCCAAAACTGTCCATGCTCTCTTTGGGTGGCTTCTCTCCCCACATCGCAACCAGTCTGTTAATCATTGTATCAGAGCTGAAGATCTGCTGCTTTTCTCCAAGTGCATTTGCTGACCAGCAATGGCAGCAGTTCTCATGGATCAGAGAAGGCATGTGCTTGTCTTCACCCTTCTAGTTTTGGGAGCATAGTGTGTGAAAGGGGGGAGAGCTGGGTAAGTGGAGCTTTCTAATTGAGAGGGAAAAATTTGAATAAAGAACACTATAAAAAACGTTTCATGTCTTCATTTGGTTTTATGATGAGCTCAGTTCTCTGTTTATCCATGTATCTCTGTTTGGTATTCCAATCTCCATTTTATTCCTGTCAGCATGGATCTCCATTTGGTTTTCCATTTAGTTAGGATCTCTGTTTGGTTTTCTGCCCTGTTTAGCTCTCCAGTCACTTTGGCTCTCCATTTGGTTCTCCATTTAGCTTGGAACTGTGTTGGATTTTCCGTTTAGCTTGGCTCTCCATTCTACATGGCTCTTCGTTTGTTTTTCTGTTCAGCTCAGCTCTCTGTTTGGTATTCCGTAAAGCTTGGCTCTCCAATCCACATGGATCTTGCATCTGGTGTTCCATTCTGCCTGGCTCTCCAATCCATATCTCTCACCATTTGTTTTTCAATTCAGCTCAGTTCTCCATTCAGCATGGTTCTCCATTTTTTTTTCTATTCAGGATGGTTCTCTATTTGGTTTTCCATTTAGCTTGGCTCTCTGTTCTGCATGGTTCTCTATTTGGTTTTCAATTTAGCTCTCTATTATTTATCTCTGCTTAGTTCAGTCTATTTTGCTTGGCTCTCTGTTTGGTTCTTTGTCCTTCTCAGTTGTCCCTTCAGCTTGGCTCTCTGTTGGATTTTCTGTTTAGTTTGGTTCTCTATTCAGTGTGGCTCTCCATTTGGTTTTCCATTTAGTTTGTCTCTCTCTCTTCTGCATGGCTCTTCATTTGTTTTCCTGTTCAGCTCAGCTCTGTTTGGTTTTCCATTCAGCTCAGCTCACCAATCCACCTGGTTCTTGCATTTGGTTTTCTGTTCATTTTCAAGCTCCATTACCTTTGGCTCCCCCTTTAATTGTCCATTCTGCTCAACTCTGTGATCCAGCTCTCAGATCAGCTCGTATCTCTGTTTAGTGTTCCATTCAGATCAGCTCCCATTTAGCTTGAATCCCTGTTTGGTTTTCAGTTCCGATCAGCGCTCAGATCAGCTTGGATCTCTGTTTGTTTTCCATTCAGATCAGCTCCCGTTTACCTTGGCTCTGTGTTGATTTATCCCTTTAACTTGGCTCAGCAATCAGTATGGAACTCCATTTGGTTTTGTGCTTAACTTGGCTGCGTGGCTCTCCATTTGTTTTCCTGTTAAGCTCAGTTCTCCGACTGGTTTTCCATTCAGCTCAGCTCTCCAATCCAAACTGCTCTGCGTTTGGTTTCTCATTCACCATGGCTCTCAGTCCAGCGTAGCACTCCATTTAATTTTCCGTTCAGCTCGGCTCTCCAAACTGCTTGGCACTCCATTTGGTTTTCAGTTCAGCTCAGCTCTCTGTTTAGCTTGGCTCTTCCTTGTTTTTCCGATCAGCTCCGTTCTCTGTTTAGATTGGCTCTCTCGGGATTTCTGTCTAGCTTGGCTCTTAGTCCAGCATGGCTCCACGTTGGGCTTCTGTTAAGCGAACTCTCTGTTTAGCTTGGGTCTCTTTCCACTTGGGTCTCTTCTTTCCCCTTAAGTCTCTGTTTTGTTTGACACATTTGGTTAATGGACTTTCAGGAATGATCCCAACATGGTGCTCTATATGAAAGATCTCTTGGAGATCTCCAGATAATACGGGAATGCCCAGTAATACATAGGATAAAGGAAAGTCATCGACTGGACAGTATATAGAGCAGAGGCGTTCAGATTGGATTTTTTACACCATTGGATAATTGTTTAAGACCAGGCTGAAGTTGGAACCTGTCACGACTGTCTGGAGAGGCGGGTTGGCCACCAAAACTGCTTGATACATCATAACCAAACAAGGAGCAACACTGCTGTGTCTGATACACACTACCGCACCACCCAAAGAATATCTGGTCAATCATTTCTCAAACAAGATCCTTAGCAAAAGAGACAGGCCTCAGGTGTGTGTGATCTGTCCTGAGGGAGCGCTGATACGGCGTCCTTGGTGTCTTCTTCATGCTTAGGTAAACGCTGAGCCCTCTTTATTACGACATGTCAACAACGGCCATGACAGCTGAATGCTGCGCCTCGGGGTACAGGAGCAGGCACACACACACTTAAGACTTCACACACTCATATAATTTGATCCTTAAGCTCGGCTCTACCCGCTGCGGAGGTTTACTGGCTGCACCAATTCAGACCACCCACGGCACCCGGAATTAAATGTAGTCCCTTATTCCCAAAAGAAGGGCTATTACAGCGCATGGCCGGTGAACTTTTAATAGCAGCTTTACAGAGAGAGAGAGAGAGAGAGAGAGAGAGAGAGAGAGAGAGAGAGAGAGAGGGAAAAGGAGATGATGAGACGGAATGAGGGACAAAGAAAAAAAGCAAAATGAAAATGACAAGATTGTATACATATACAGTCAGCCATAACATTGTGACCACCTCCTTGTTTCTACTCTCACAGTCCATCTGTTTCTCTCTATGCTTTGGTTGTATCCTTTCACCCTGATCTTCAATGGTCAAGACCCCACAGAACCACCACCGAGCAGGTATTATGTGAGTGGTGGGTCGTTCTCAGCACTACAGTGACACTAACATGATGCTGTTGTGTTTTGCACTGGTACAAGTGGATCAGACGCAGCACTGATGTCAGTGCTGCAGTTTAGAAATATTGGCAGTCGCAGCAAAGTTCGATGCGTTATTGCGCCATTTAAGGTGGAACAGCTTAACTCACTAGCAAAAATGTAGCAAGTCTTCATCTTCTTGTCCCGCTCCGCAGTATTACTGCAACACTATTTAAGGTGGAATGGCATAATTCTGTTAGGTTAATCCTCATGAAATTTTCCACAAGTATTTTTCATGTCAGAGTAATTTAACAGTTGAATGCAATACAGTCACAAATCAGAGCAATTAACATAACTTACCATCAAACAAACATAAAATACTTTTAGCGGATCTTGAATATGCCTACCAAGGTGGCACCTACCTGCCAGCAAATGGCGCCAGCTGCATAATGCAACTGCAGTGCTATTTAAGGTGGAATGGCTTAATTCTAGAAGCAATACGTAGCATGTAAGGTTTATCCACTGTTCCACAACAATTTCAAGTACCGGGACAGTCTGATTAATTTCGCAAATGTTGAATATGATGCAAATCAAAGATTTTGCACCGAGACAATTGAATCACGTTCATTCATTAAGCCAAACTAAGGTTAGCTTACCTCTTATTTCTGCAGATTTACGGCCAGTCCTTGTGCATACACGGTTCAACAAAGGTCGTCAGTCAGTCGGTGAAAATGCCTCTTCCTAGAGGGAAATGAAAGAAGAGGTAGACGAATAAATAAATAATGAATGAATGAATGAATGAATGAATGAATGAATGAATGAATATTACACTATAACACCTATAGTGCCTTTCTAATTTCCCAAGGTCATTTTACAATTAATACTTTTAACAAGCCCAACACTCAGCACTCATCCAAGGCACACCAGCGAGAAGCAGCAGCCAATTTCACACGGCATAATCTCTACTAGAAACAAGCGTCCACATAGAGGACTGCATCAGGTACCAGGAGGAGTGCCAAAGTACAGGCAAACACACATACATGCACAATTACAAATACCAGGGCTTTAATTAAGACTATCCAATTGACCTGTTCTCTGTGTTTTTGGACTGTGGGAGGAAACCCTACCCCTCCCCACAGGAACCCTACGCAGATATGAGGAGAATATGGAAACTCTATGAAGAAAGGGACTTGAACTCAAGACCCCAGTGCTGGGAGGTGTGGGTACAAGAACAAGGGAGACAAAAAGGAAAGGGAGAAAAGGGAAAGAGAGTGGCTAGAGGCAATGAGAGAGAGAGAGAGAGAGAGAGAGAGAGAGAGAGAGAGAGAGAAAGAAAGAAAGAAAGAAAGAAAGAAAGAAAGAAAGAAAGAAAGAAAGAAAGAAAGAAAGAAAGAAAGAAAGAAAGCAGGAGAAAGTGTGGAGGAAGTGAGAACAATAAAGGAAGTGAGAAAAAGATATAGCAAGTGAGAGAGAGGGGGAGGGAGAGAGTGAGAGCTTGCTCCAAAGACAATGCATACATAACAACACCATTAAAAAGTGTCTTGTTAGTGTAGGAAGAAAGAAAGTGCGGGAGAGGAACAGACAGCGCGAAAAAGATGAACAGAGAGGGAAAGCGAAAGATGACATTTTCACATGTGAATGTTAGTGTTGACCTTTCAGACATGAAGTGTACAGCCAGAGATTTCCTGTATGAGATGCGTTTGCACTGCAGGAATGTTCTATATGGTTTAGCCAAGAGCCTGTCTAACACATGCCTCCTGCACAGCACAACCAAAGCCTTATATACCTCTGGAAAGCCACGTTCAATCCAGTCACGCAAAAGGAGGTTTTCATTTGTAGTAATGTGGAAATAAATGATCGAAACTGAAGATAAAAACTGATTGGCTCTTTTTGTTGAAGCATTTCCAAAACCTGTGGTCAGCATTATCAGATCTCTCATTCATATTTCTTCCAGGGCCTGCACTCTTCATTTACACAAATCAAACATAACATTATGACCACCTCACTGATACTTTCACTGTCCATTTTATGGTGATAATGATAGTCTGCACACTTTGTGTTGGTCACTGCAGTGCTGGGAATGACTCACCACCCATAGAGTATGTGCACTGTGGTGTTCCTGTGGCGTCCTGACCACTGAAGATCAGGATAAAGTTATAGAACTACAAAGTGCTCCTGTATGATAAGGGAGCTGATATAATGGACATCAAGAGTAGAACCACGGAGGTGGTCATAACGTTTTATGAGAGAGAACCACGAAAACGAAAGATATGACTCCATTAAAAAGTAACATCTGTATAAAATATTCCGACAGAGAGTAGAAGCACTAAACTAGGCCTGAATCCCCACTGGACGAACGGAGAGCAGATGAGACAGGTGGCAGAAATGTTTGAAAGGATGGTAGACTTTAAACTAACTCTAAAATAACACTGAAATAATGACTCTAAAGTATCCTGCCTCTCCTCCAACAAGATTCCAAGATTCGAGCCAACACAAGAGCTCCTCCGGAGATGAATTATACATCAAAATGGATTTCTCTCAGCCTCTGTCAAAATCCACCCAAACCACCACCACCACCACCCTCCCTTCCCTGCCCCCCGCTGACCAGGAGAGGGTATTAGTGAATGGGGGAGATGAGGCAGCAGATGAAACAGCAGATCATCACCATGTTGGGGGTTTATTTCTAAAGTAACAGAATCATTAAACCCCAACGCCGACACAGGAGCCCTTTGACAAAGCGTCTCTGATCCTGGAACAGCTATCTCTTCCGCATCTCTTTTTTTCTTCTGCTTTCTTGTGTTCAGTGGAGGCAGATTTTACAGGCAAGCTGCTCTGACTGTGCATGGCCGGAGGAACGATATCAGCTGTCAGGTTGCGTTTGTGCACATGATTCTAATGTACAGAAGTCATGGCTCCAAAACTTCTCTGCAGCAACATGGCTGTGGAAAATGTCATGGGCATGTCGAGGCCGTCATACAGCCTGACAGAGGCTGCAATCCGGTGCCATTGGTTTAAAAATAGCACTGCGTTTACATCCTCCCCATTAGCGTTGTTTAGTTCGATGTATATGCACAGCCGTGCCGACGCTTACAGTCAGGCCTTTCCCGCAGCCATGAAGCCAGCGCTCATCTACAAGACACGAAAAATGCTTTCGAAGAGATGGAGGCATCACTAATTTATGATGTTTCTCATGCCATTTTATTCCATTTCTCATAAAGTTGCCAGAAAATAGATTTGCTGAGGTTTTTAAACTGTTGATCTATACACCGATCAGCCTTAGTTATCAGCTGCATTTAACATACAGGAGCACTTTTCTGGTTCTATGTTCTATAATTACAGAATGCAATCCATCCGATTCCCTCTCATTTATTATCCTCCTTTCGCCTCAGGACCCCACAGGACCACCACAGGGCAGTTATTGCTCTGTGTAATACATCCAACACAGTGCTGCTGGAGTTTTTAAACACAGTCTCCACTCACTGTCCACTCCATGAGACACTCCTATCTAGTTGCTCCAGTCTGCGACAGAAGCTCATCTGTTTCTGCAATTGGTGTTGGTCATCTTGCTGTAGGTTGCTGGTGGCGAGACATTTCTCATTAGTGGAAGATTCTCTGTCCAGCGATGACTGGACTGTGGGAAAAGAGGCAAACAAAGTATGCCGAGAAACAGATGGACTACAGTTGGCAGAGTTATACTTTATCCTAGAATCTCCTGACTTCCCTGGGTTTTGCATCCTCTCACACTGCTTTTGAGGTCCCTTTATGGAGGCACTGGCATAAGCAAAGCCATAGACACTGGAGAGAAGAGACAGTAAAATGGGGTCTGTTTAATTTAGCCATGAATGGGTACCTGTACACTTGTGCTTTGTTTTGCAGTGTTTTTGAGCTCCCCCTGGCAAAGGAAATGCTGCAGTCGTTAAGCCTGGTTCATGCAGCCATGCCTTTTCCCATAAAAGAGCCTGGAACATTTACAACACTGTTGCAGTTTTCCTACATTTTAGACTTTTTCACTCAACTTTCTCTTCTCTTCTGCCAGCTAGTGAGGTCTCACACAGTGCTGCCAGTAACACAATGTGCTGCCTAGTGTCACGGTATGTATTTGACCTTTGAGTTTTATACTTCTTTCCTAACATAATAATAATGATAAAAGAATCAGACTAACCTAAATATATAATACCTATCATCCCAAACTACAAGGCTTACCCTATCAAACCATCTCATGATTGCGTGACAAATTATGAGTGAGTCATTGAGCTTGAAAAGCTCAATTAATTTGAATTAAATCCCAGTTTAAATGTCAGAAGAGCCTTCCAGTGCATGTTTACTGCTCTACCCACATGTAGATGCTCAACCTGCATACAGACCCTGATTGATCAGTGAGAGGGACAGAGCTAGTGATGTGATTGGCCCAGATTATGGGTTATAGATGAAAACGAGAAGGGAGGGGCTGATTGCTTTTTATTTGTTGTCCTCAAGGTGTTCAAATTTCAGGAAAAAAGTCCTGAGAAGGTATAATACTGATACACACATACATTACAAAAATAGTAATTAACATTCAGGTTGTTGTTTTTATTTGGACCACTGTCATGTATTTTGAAGACCTTGACTATATAGTCACTACAAATAACTCATCAAAATGACTGCATTTTTAGCTCAAAAACACTCTAGCTAATCAGTTTCCAACACAATTTCTGAGATGTAAAGTGTTTTTAGTCCTTATAACCAATAAAACACAAAAACATGGTCAAAATCATACAAATACATCAATTCTCTTCATTTTGTGCATCCCAAATATGCATGTAAGTAACCTAGAATCCCCTAAAATTAACGATATCTAGTAGGTGTGGCTGGCATGTCTCCTATTAACATGTTTTTCATTTGTTGGAGAATAAAAACATCTCCATACAAAAAGTTCTAAAGGTTAACATGTTCTGCTTTTCTGCAGATTGTGGGAATGTTTACAGATGAATGTCATTTCAAGTATAGACTATTACTTTTATAGCTGGGGAGCTGTGGAGTAGAAAGAGAAAAATGGTAACATCACACCACACACTGGGTCCATGCAGAGCTACAAGGTCAGGCACACTGAATTATAGACACTTTAGAAATGTTAAGGTGGCATTAAGGTGGTGTTGTGCAGCTCTGGGAAGGGAGGTGTTTCATTTATTGGTACAGCGGGGCTGTATTGGTACAATACAGCAGAATGTCTGCCTGGTGTTGATTCGCCTGTGCTGAGAACACGTAGTACACCCATCTAGGAAGTGTGTGTGTGTGTGTGTGTGTGTGTGTGTGTGTGTGTGTGTGTGTGTGTGTGTGTGTTTGTGTGTGTGTTTGTGTGTGTGTTTGTGTGTTTGCGAATCGTGTTTCCAGGGCTAAAACAGTCATTAGCATTAGAACAGACAAGGTTCTTTAGGATCTTAGCTGTTTCTTCAGCAAGTAAATTGGGGGCAGGGAGCTTCTACTACTAAATAATGAAATAGACCTCAGGCCAGTGCAAGTCCAGGGCAGAGAGAGGAAGAGATGGAGAGAGAGAGAGAGAGAGAGAGAGAGAGAGAGAGAGAGAGAGAGATGTAAATTATGTAAATTTTAAATTGTCCTTTTAAAATCTTAATAAAAAACAAATTAATTAAAATTAAAAATTAAAAAAATAAATAAAAACACCTTCTGAGAAAAAGTTAAATATCATTAAGTTTTAATGCTTTGAAGTGGAAATGCTGACAAGATACCATAAAGGATGGACACAGATTTAATTAATTAATTTTAATAATAAACCACATAATAAATAATAAATCTCATAATGGGGTCATAATTCATAAGACTCTACCCCCCAATCTGAGGTAACATTATTATCTTACAATTCCAATGTTACATTTAACAATGTTCCCTTTAAATTCGCTGGAGAAGGAATTTAATTGCTAGGCAGTTCCAATGGTATTCCAATGGGATGGTAGGGTGTGTCCAGGCAGTTGCTATGGTATCTTAAGTGTTTTGTGTGATTTACTAAGAGGTTTTACAGTATATAAAGTGGAGGATAGAGATTCGGTAGATGGTTGCTGGTGGATCAGTAGGTGGTTGCTATATATTCCATGTGGTTGCCAGGGTGTTCTAAGTGGTTAATATTGTTCATTCATGGTTACTGTCTGGTTGCTATAGTGATTTTAGAGTCTTTACATATGTTTGGTATCGTTTACAGATGATATGGTATCGTAGGTGGTTTTTGTACTGTATATATATATATATATATATATATATATATATATATATATATATATTTACTGATCAAGAATGATAAAGGGATCATGTCAGTAAATAATAACTTCCATCCTATATTTATTGTACTTAAATATGTTAAGCTAAAAGCTCTTACACCCCTGCTGCAGTGTTTTGTGTGAAATGTATTTAAGACATTTAGACTACCTCTAGTCTGGCTCTCTGCATCAATCAGGTGTGGTCCACCTGATTAAACTCAACTGGCAATTACCTGGTGCAACTGCTGCAGCAGGCAAATCAGTGAACTCTGCTGGACTTGGTTCCCCACCACTGCTTTAGAGGGTGCTCATTGACATTACTTTCCCCACTGAGTGTCAAAACATTTTGTAAAATGGATTCACCTAGTGGAGAAAATAGTGAAACCAACGATGCAGCGGCACTCAGTAATCCATTCACATTCCCACAGAACGACTGGTTCGTGGATGTCAATTTGGAGTCTGGAATCGGTCCTGATATTTAGTTTTTAGACCTTTGTCTCTGAGAAAGTGAACACACTGGTTTCAGTTTTCAGTTTAGTTTAGATACCTGTCAAGTGTGAGGTCAATCCCTGTGCGCCTGATTGATAGAAATTGCTTACTTTTGGTTTCTTTTTCATTTTCTTTTCTATTACTTAAACCGTGCAAAACATTTAAAAGAGACACCCTTAAAAATCAAAGAGACAGAGGGACTGGTCAGAACTGATGGACATTTGATAACTTTCATCCAGTATCTCCTGCATGCCTGGTCTCCATGACAAATAACTTCATTAGCCATTTCGGGGACAGCGTGATTGATTGCTTCTGGAATCTACGGTTGGTTTACCGACAGCAACTGAGTCACAGTTGAGGTGGATTAATGCCATCTCTTCTCCATCACCTATGTACACTTCCCCTCGAACCTTGAGAAAGACACCCCTGAGACACAACACAACCTGAGTAATCTGTTTGTGCTGGCGAGCCTATCCCTGCCTTGATGTTATTCATGATGAAGCACTCCCATTGGTGTTGTACGCAAGAGTTTTTCAACGTAATGAAAACAGTAAAACAATGAAACATTGTTTCAGTGGTTAAGTTTTGCCAGTGGGTTTTCATACTGACAGTTTCTTCTACCAAAAAAAGTAGTTCCACCATAAATCGCATGTGGCTCTCCAGCAACTGTTGTTACTAAGCAACTGGTGGTCATTGGAATCAAACAGGTAATGTGCTGTTATCAGATGCAGGAAGGCGGTGTACCATTCAGGTCTGCACTGTTCTTGGCTCTGTTTTCCCACCTTGTTAAAAATCAAATGAAGTTTATTGGCACATCACATTACACAGATGTAAGAGTGAGTGAAAAACTTGGGTGCAAGTCCCTCATAGCAGACAGACAGACAGACAGACAGGCAGGCAGGCAGGCAGGCAGGCAGGCAGACAGACAGACAGACAGAGATAGATAGATAGATAGATAGATAGATAGATAGATAGATAGATAGATAGATAGATAGATAGATAGATAGATAGATAGATAGATAGATAGATAGGGAATTAAATGTGGCTGTAGTTGGAGAAGGTAGTGGGACAGAGCCTTTGGTGGGTGCAGTGGGAGACCGTCTTTGGTGGGTGCAGTGGGAGACAGTCTTTGGTGGGTGCAGTGGGAGACCGTCTTTGGTGGGTGCAGTGGGAGATAGTCTTTGGTGGGTGCAGTGTGAGATAGTCTTTGGTGGGTGCAGTGGAACACAGTCTTTGGTGGGTGAAGTGGGAGATAGTCTTTGGTGGGGTGCAGTGGGAGACAGTCTTTGGTGGGCGCAGTGGGAGATAGTCTTTGGTGGGTGCAATGGCACACAGTCTTTGGTGGGTGCAGTGGGAGATAGTCTTTGGTGGATGCAGTGGGAGACAGTCTTTGGTGGATGCAGTTGGAGACAGTCTTTGGTGGATGCAGTGGGAGACAGTCTTTGGTGAGTTTATGTGGTATGAAGGTGTGATGGTGTGGTGAGATTAATGTATTACTTTGCTGTGTCTTTAGATAGATAGATAGATAGATAGATAGATAGATAGATAGATAGATAGATAGATAGATAGATAGATAGATAGATAGGGAATTAAATGTAGCTGTAGTTGGAGAAGGTAGTGGGACAGAGTCTTTGGTGGGTGCAGTGGGAGAAAGTCTTTGAGTGAGTGCAGTGGGACGTAGTCTTTGGTGGGTGCAGTGAGAGATAGTCTTTGGTGGGTGCAGTGTGAGATGATCTTTGGTGGGTGCAGTGGGACACACTCTTTGGTGGGTAAAGTGGGAGACAGTCTTTGGTGGGTGCAGTGGGAGACAGTCTTTGGTGGGTGCAGTGGAAGATAGTCTTTGGTGGGTGCAATGGGACACAGTGTTTGGTGGGTGCAGTGGGAGACAGTCTTTGGTGGGTGCAGTGGGAGACAGCCTTTGGTGGGTGCAGTGGGAGACCGTCTTTGGTGGGTGCAGTGGGAGATAGTCTTTGGTGGGTGCAGTGTGAGATAGTCTTTGGTGGGTGCAGTGGAACACAGTCTTTGGCAGTTGCAGTGGGAGATGGTCTTTGGTGGGTGCAGTGGGAGACATCTTTGGTGGGCGCAGTGGGAGATGGTCTTTGGTGGGTGCAATGGGACACAGTCTTTGGTGGGTGCAGTGGGAGATAGTCTTTGGTGTATGCAGTGGGAGACAGTCTTTGGTGGATGCAGTGGGAGACAGTCTTTGGTGGATGCAGTGGGAGACAGTCTTTGGTGATTTATGTGGTATGGTATGATGGTGGTGAGATTAATATACATTACTGCTGTGTCTTTGGCCATGTCCTTCTGTTCACTTTGCTCTTCCTGTTCCAATCCTTCTCCACCTTGAACATTTACTCCTCACCTGAGTCTTGTTTGTCGCACTGGCCTGTAAGTGTGCTTAGGTTCCTTATTTGTCCTCCCTTGTGTTTACCCAGATAGCAATGAATGTTTGGTCCAAATCGCAGTGCCAAAAGTGGCCCAGATTTGGCCCAAATTCATGTGGGTTGTCTGTGTGGGGTTCTGGGTTATACAGTGAGTCATTGGTTCAATGTATGGAGGCAATTCACCAGTAGGATTTCTCTAAAAGTAAATTATAGAAGACAACTTAGCCACAACCATGCCGTCAGGGGTCTCTAAGTGCTCCTTGCCACTTAGCGATTCATATTGAGCTCGATGAGGAGAGCAAAACAAGTACCATCTCTCCTGGAGTAAACCTAAGTACTAAACCTAAATGTCCCTATTGTACATGCAGGATTGACATTCTTGGGCCCAGAGCAAATTGAGAAAATCTTACTTTAAATGACCCAGTGCCTGGATCTTTGCTTTCAGTTCCAGAACAGACAGAATTTCATTTCTAGGTTGCTGATGACATCAAAAAAGACACACAGGGCTTGCACCCATAATGATTAAATGCCAAGAACTCTGTGGAACTTAAGGGACCCCTCTCCACTGCAAACAACATAGTTCAGCCGCCTAAAGCACATTTGAAGACTTGATTTATTAAACCCCATTAAATCATTCAACCATGCCTTCCATTTCCTAGGTGGTAAACACTGTTATGAATCAATTTAATCACTGCAGCATTTCAGAGTCCTGATCAGTTAGGATCTCTTTTGGGATCCCAAACTGGGAGAGTATTAGTCCAACACAAAGTGGTATCCTCAAGCACTTCAATCTTGGTCCATGGCAATTCTTTTGAAAGGGACTAATTACAGATAATAGCATTTTAGGAATGAGTCGTGATCAAACTGCCACTGAAAACAGACCACTAGCAGTTTCTGTATTTTTGGTCCCAGTGGTCCACATGTCATGAGCTTCTGGTCACACAGAGTAGTACTTCCCCGTGGTCGCTGTTGCAACAGCTGTGTTGTCATTTCCTCTGTTGAAGTTTTAACTATTTAGCTAATTTAAAATAAATGAAAAGTGTGTGAATGACAGAGGTCGAATGGTTCAAGGTCTGACTATTATTGATTTCTCTTAAGGTTTGTCTGACAGAAATCCTTGAGGAACTCAGGCAGGCCATAGAAATGAAACATGGAAGTGTATACTTCCAGCCAAGCCAGCCTTTTAGACTATAACTGTTATATGTTATATCTCTATATAAATATTTCAATTTTTTCAGTAATATACTGAAAAATGTTCCTCTCTAAGGTCCTCAGTAGGTATTAGCACATATCTATCTATCTGTCTATCACAACTCTATCTATCTATCTATCTATCTATCTATCTATATATATATATATATATATATTATATATATATATATATATATATATATATATATATATATATATATATATATATATATATATATATATATAAATTCCAAACATGTACAGGTATCACTTAAAATATCCTTGATGTGGTCCTTTACAGTATTCAGTATTTATTTATTTGTTCTTTGTTCCACTTCTCAGCAACAGCAGACTGAAATGATGAACAGGACTGGATTTCAGTGTTTTTAGCTGGATGTAACTGGATGATCTGGTTTTGTAAATCCCAGATTCAGTTTGAAGCAGAGCACATAAGGGGTGCAAAGTCCAAGTACAGTTAGAGTGAACAAAGAAGGCCATAATGATATAAAGAATGATATTAAGAATGATATAAGGAATAAAGCTTTTGCAGCAGACGTTTGGAAGTGGATCTGTAGGTGACATCATCATAATCAAGCAGAGGAAGTATTGTAATTTGAACAAGAATGAGTTTGGCTGTTATGGTGAACGAGGAACGATTTCTAAAAATAAATAAATAAATAAATAAATAACTTTTGACTGTAGATTATAAATGTGATGAGATCATATTAATTTGCTGTCCAGCTAGATGCCTGAATATGTGTAAGTGGTGCCCTCTTACAGCTCACATGTGGGCTCAGTGTGGATGGAAATATTTTCAAAAATTAAGGGAGGACTAAGTCCATTTTTAAAAAATCCAGCTATTTACATTCATGGCATTCAGCTCACGCTTTTATTCAGAGCGACTTTCAAGGTTACTCCCACAGAGGTGGGTAGTGTTAGGAGTTTCGCCCAAGGACTTGATGTAACACAGCACAGTTGCCCAGACTGGGAATCAAACCCCAGTCTTCCACATGGTGTGTTGGCTCACTGGTGGTGTTTGTTTTTGCATCACACCACAAACACATGAATGGTACGACACAGTTAGTACCTACTCACTTCACTTCACTGGCTTCCCCAAAGCTGACTATACTGGACTGATGAACAGTTTCTTCCCTCCTATAGTGTGGCATCTTCCCATCAGCTCTTTACTGAGTGTAATTTCACCCTCTTGACTACGATTGGTTTTTATGCTATTAAGACATGCTGTCATATTCCTCTGAAGTAGCCATTCTATTTATCTGTATAACCCAAGGCCTTCACTAGTGGACTGGTTGTATGCAAATTCTGGAGTGTAAATACACTCATCAAGGAAAAAAAAACAATACCCGTATGATGCTGTTGGCTGGATCGTTCTGGTTGCTGAACTATTCTTATTTAAACACTCCTGCAGCACCGCGGTGTCTGATCCACTGTGTCCACTTATACCAGCACAACAATCCCTAGTTGGCCTACAGGGACCTGGGAATTCCCTACTCATATGTACATCTAAGTTTATACGGGGCTTTGTAAACACTGTAGCGGTTTATTGGGTCGTTGCTTTCCTGTTGATATGACACCCATGCAAAATTAAAAGTGCACCAGTTAAGATTAGCAGAATTTTTGACTACACAGGTTGTAAACAAGATGTAAGAGGAGGGTAAGATTTGCACCAGATGCAAGATCACTTAAGGCAAAAATGCTGAGGATGCTTCTGTATTACACCCAGAGGATTTCATATGCAAATATAAATAAGAAAGAGAGAGAGAGAGAGAGAGAGAGAGAGATGTTTGGGCTGAACTTTGGTGGTGTTAAAACCAAGTGAAGTGTTTTTGCGAGGCTCATACAAGTAGGAACGGTTCTGCTGAGCTTGCAGCAGAGCAGAATGAACACCTTGCGCAGTGCAGAAATATTACATCACTGCATAATAATGTGCATTAATGCAAATAGTCTGGGCTCTGACACACTTTAAAAGTGCATTAACTGCACTGTTCACACACAGCTGAGATGTAAAGACATTTGTTGTTTAATCCATCGCTTGGGCTTTAGGGCTGCTGCCACATGCGTATGTGTTTAAGCGTGTGTGTGTGTGTGTGTGTGTGTGTGTGTGTGTGTGTGTGTGTGTGTGTGTGTGTTTAATCTTCTTTAAATCTGCCTTTCTTCATATCCCTGCCTCATCAACATCTAATGAATGACATCAGTGAAAGCATGGCATCAGGTAGTGACCTCACACTGTGGCAGAATGGCCAAATGCATTAGGGGTAAAGAAGCGAGGATGAAGAGCTGGCCTAACAGATTGTGCCATCTGATATCTAATGCCAGTGCAAAATCCTGTAACACTTCTATTGTACCCACATGGTACAGTGAACACTAGCACTTATAGCAGCAGCAGCGATTCAAAATTCAAGAACAAGAATTGATTAAATCCTAGATATTCGTTTAAATTTGAATGTTAAAAAATTGAAAAGGTTGTTGTTTGGTTGACCTCCATTTTTCTATATATTGCCAGTTCAATTTCTGTCTGTTTTGTCAGTTATTATTTATGTTTGTATTCTATGTCATTGTTATGTTCTACCATTATCATTCTTGACATTTGCCATTTTTTAAAATTTCTGTTTCCATTAAAAAGAAAAACACACATGTATTAAATTATCATAATATGATCATACGTTTCCCCTTTACACACTTTTTTTTAGAAATAGAATTGATGAATAGAATGTATCACGGAGGTCCCTAAGTTAAAAAAATCAATAAATTTTACACCATCTCTCTTCATCCTAGGTTGATTTGGGCTTTTCCTCTAAAAAGTCGATGTAAATAACCTTTATGTTGATCAGCTGCCCTGTATTACATACACACACACACACACACACACACACACACACACACACACACACACACTTAAACACATAGTAGTACAGACTGAAACACTTTATATGAACGGGCAGGGCTAAATATTTCCTGAACAGGCTTTTGTAACACATTTTCAAATATGAACTGAGGTCAATGGTGTGTTTTTGGGAACATCTGTGCCTGATAAAGTGTAGACAGGCAGCTACCGCAGTGCTTGCTGGTGCAGGATGAGTTTTTTTATTACTTGTTAGGTACATTAGCCTTGCAGCTTCCGTCTAACTCTAAAGAAACACACCCAAGATATATTCCATGACAAGTCAAATAAAATAGAGCCACCCAACTGCAGTAGATGAGTAGATGAGATGTACAGTCACACTTATGAATGCCCCCTAACAATCATACCAGAGTGTTTATGTTAGAGGACAATCCCTTTCATAAATGAGGCTCAAACTGTCAACATGCTCGCACACAATTGCTAATGAAGCCTAAATAACCAGAGTCGGCCAGCCAAGTCCTGGATTTACAGATGAGCAGATTCGGGCTGTGTGTGCAGCCGGATTCATTCACACGCAAAGCCAGTGCATGTATTAGTATGCGCACACCAAGCTTGTATACACATGCTTATATAAACATTTCATATCTTAATAACCGTCTCTCTTATGTTTCAATGATAGCTTTGTGTAAGCTCCATCCATGGTTAAGGGAACGGCCTTCAGGCTTTAGAGTCTCAACATTTAAAAGAAAGCTCCACTCCCTCCCTGCTGTATCTGTGCTGTACCAGAGAATTCCATCAGCAATAGTTAGATTTACAGCTGATTTAGATCATATTTGTGAGAGTCGCATTTTTGTGAGCAGTTATTCTAACCTTCATGTCTCTGGATCAGAGTAACCTACCGACATGAGACACATTTCATAACAAACTACAAGACCTATCTGAACATAAACACTGATGATCAAAGAGTAATCCAGCTCAGAACACAGCTAACATTCACTGGTTTCCAACTGAATTAAATCCCAATTTAAAAGCAAAAGGATCACATAGTGCATGTTTACTGCTCCGTCCATGTGTTCATGCTCAACCTGCATACAGACTCTGACTGACCAGAGAGAGGGGACAATGGTAATGATGTCACTGATCCAGATCTTGGGTTATACAGGAAAATGAGGTGGGATGGGTGGTTTGCTCTCTTTTTTTTGCTCACATTGTGATCAAATTTCAGTATAAAAGTCTTGAGAAGTTATAATGCTGCTAGATACACAAATAACAACAATTGTAAAGGACATTCATGAAAATGTCCTTATTAATAGTTCATCATAATTCTCAAAACAGCTCAAAATCAAGCTGGATGATCAATTTCCTACAGGATGTCTGAGATGTAATGGGTTTTTGCATTACTTGTAAGTACTTTTTTGATCAAAAACATGGTCAAATTCATACATCAGGCAAATTCATCCATTGGAAAACTGCCCTCCCTACTGAAAAAGCTATCTCAAGGTCAGCTTTTGCTGGTAGCTGGTCTGGTGGTCAAGCTGGTCATATATATACACAGGAAAAAGGTTTGGAGGTGTAGCTGCTCTGTCACAGTTACCAGTTGACCACCACATCCAGATTAACCAGCTTAGTTATGCTGGTCATCCTGGATAATTACTTTGTGCTACACAACCCCCTTAGTCGTGCTAATGAGCCGGCTTGGTCAGTGTGGTCCCCTAGCTTCAAAAAACCAGTCGACCAACTTGGTCAGGTTGTTAATGATTGTTAACCAGCTAAACAAAAACAAATCAGACCAACAAAAACATACCCTATGCTGGTTGAGAGCTTAGATGGCGAGCTATCTTAACAAGCTTGACCAGCTTGAGCTGCCCAGGCTGTTTTGTTTTCCCAGCAGGTCTGAAAGTGTTCTACAAAATACATTTTTCATACATACTACAGCAAATGCCCCCAGGCGTCCACTGAAAGTGAAATCTGAGTAGGTGGGCTTTATGAGCTTTATAAGTTCAGGGAGTAAAGCAGTGTGAATCAAGCGCACTGTAACTGTTGCTCTGTTTTATATGGAGTCGTTGGGTTAAAAGCTGCGTGTGCATTCTTTCCTGCAATATACTGTATGTGAATATAAATGTGGTGTGATGATCAACACACGGAACCCCTGATGTGAACTCCTGGGGCCAGAAATATAGAGAGAGGGATAGGGAATGAGAGAGAGAGAGAGACAGAGAGAGAGAGAGAAGCAAAGCATGAAATATGCATCCCCGTCTATTATCCCCATCCCGTCTTATTTTCAGCACCTGTCCATATCTCTCCATTTTTTGGGGGGCTAGTTGGGGGGCTGTTGCATTTTCATCTCTCCTTTCTTCTCTTATCTTCTTATCTTCTGCCCTTCTTTTGGACCCAGCACATTTGGTGTTGCTTTTCAGTTGTTTCTGGATTATTTCGCAGGCACTGATCTGATTAGAAGAAAGATAGGTCAGCTTATGTAACTTCACGGCTCAGCGGATAGCATCCCCCTCCCTTCCCATCCCCCTCTCCAACACACATCCACACCCACATGAACAGTACTGTCATTGTCACATCCCATAGATGTCGCACAAAATCTCTGTAGAACAGTTTGCATTAGAGACATCCCAATCTCGATCTGATTCCCCGATCTGATACAGGTACCTCCACACTGAGCATCATCTGAAACTCAAAGTTTGCGATTATATAAATAATACGGCCCCCGTTTACAAAAGGAGTGTTGCTTATTAATAATGCAGGACAAATCAAAATTATTAGTCAAGAATTTATATAACGTGCCATTTTGTAGTGTGTTTAATGCACCGTGTCCAAAGGTTTGTGGACACCCTTTCTAATGAATGCATTCAGCTACTTTAAACCTCATGCATTGCTGACACAGATGTGCAAAAGCACAAACACAACTTGTCTAGTCCCTATTGAGAAGCACTGCCAAAAAGACAGGATCAGGTAAACACACAGGAACATATTGGTGACATGCCTAATGTTGCATTCCATTTAACTGGGAGGTCAGATGTCAGAGCTGGAAATCATGTCACACATGAGTAGGCCATGCTCCAGTTAAACATTCAGATAATTCTACACTATTTTTGGCACATTCAAAAACCTTGGAAACATGTTAACAGATAGATGTTGGGTAGTGCAGAGTGTTGGACTGATTTGATGAGACGCAAACGGATAGATGTGCTGATAAACTGTATAACACTACCGCTTTTACTACTATTGACATGCTGTCAACCATTCAGGGTTGGTGAGGCTTTCCAGGCATTCCAGGTAGGACATTTGTGAGGGTGTTCCAAGTAAAATGTCCTACTTGGAACTAGAAGTGTCAGGTGGGCTAGAGCATTGAGCACTGAGCTGTAAAGCAGCGTAACTGTGTTCTATGGAATGAAGGTGGTCCATTCCTACATTTCTGGAATAAAATGGGGAGTTCAGGATGAGAAAGGGTGGTGAAAATCTAACTTCCTGTCCTCACTAACACTCTTGATGCAATGAAATCCTCACAGCAATGTTCAAAAATGATTTGAAAGTAGGGGACAGTAGAGAAAGTTACTCCAACAAAAGTAGGATGAAGTCTTTTTAATACCCTTGATTTGAGTAGAAACAATTAATAAGCAAGCGTCCCAATACTTTTGTCCAAAGTCGGACGTGGCTAGGTCAGTGCTAGATCTGTATAATGTTTTGGGCCAGTCCTTCGGTGAAACTATCCCTTTGATTTGGATGATCAACTGGATCCTAAGATCATCCTGACTGGATACTGAATATGCACTATTTCGCTTGGCTAAACACACTCCACAGAACAACGTTAAATAAAGGTCTGCAAACACTGCATTTTTCATCCCTACACTCATCTGTCTCCCAGTCTCTCCATCTCTCTCTCTGTCTCTGCTCTTTTTTCTCTTCCCCAATATGCGATAGGCATATCTGTGCCATGTTCTCTCAGTCAGATGCATTTGAAAGCCCTCCTGCTGATCTCTCTCGCTCCTACTCAGTGCATATCTCTCTCTCACACACACACACACACACACACACACACACACACACACACACACACACACACACACACACACACACACACACACACATACACAAATATTCTCTATCGCTCTTCCACTCGCTCTGCTGCTACCGGCAACGAATGGTACCATTTCTCACCATTCTCGGCCTCTCAGCCACTGAGAATATCCCCTCTTCTTATCCTCATGTCCCTCGTGTCCCCCCCTGTTCTCTCTCTTTCAGAATCTGAGTGTCTCGTATCCCTCAATCTGTCTCTCAGTGGGAAAAGTTACTGCTTAAAGGCTTTAAAACATGATAAAATGGCAAATGGATTGTTTATGTCTTATATTTTTGCTGCCTCTGATAACATGTGCTTCCATTATTCTGAAGTATAATTTATTTGCTTACTGGTCTATACTGGCTCTCACTAATAGATACATTTAACATGCCTGGGGTCCTAATGGTTCAGCATGATAAAGATGGATTACTGGGGCTCTACAGTTTGGGCTTCTTCTGATTGGATTTTCTTCCATTACTCTGATGTATACACTGGTGTGTACTCTGGTGTGTACTGTGGTGTGTACTCTGGTGTGTACTCTGGTGTGTACTGTGGTGTGTACTCTGGTTTATACTCTGGTGTTTACTCTGGCATGTACTCTTGTGTATACTCTGGTGTATATTATGGTTTGTACTCTGGTGTGTACTCTGGTGTGTACTCTGGTGTATATTATGGTTTGTACTCCTGTGTATACTCAGGTGTGTACTCTGGTGTTTACTCAGGTGTGTACGCTGGTGTATACTCTGACGTGTACGCTGGTGTATACTCTGGTGTGTACTCTGGTGTACACTCTGGTGTGTATTCTGGTGTGTACTCTGGTGTGTATTCTACTGTGTTTGTATACTCTGGTGTGTACCTCTGGTGTATACTCTAGTGTATACTCAGGTGTATATTCTGGTGTGTACTCTGGTGTGTATTCTACTGTGTTTGTATACTCTGGTGTGTACTCTGGTGTATACTCTAGTGTATAATCTGGTGTGTACTAGGGTGTGTATTCTGATGTATACTGTGTTTGTATACTCTGGTATGTACTCTGGTGTATACTCTAGTGTATACTCTGGTGTATACTCTGGTTTGTACTCGGGTGTGTATTCTACTGTGTTTGTATTACTCTGGTGTGTACTCTGATGTAGATTGTTCAGTATATTGTCTGACCATTTCCCACCACATTGTAAAAACAGAGATGTCGTTCATTCACAGAGTGGTCACTGGTTGACAATGAGATCTCAGTTAAAGCATTTGTTTACAGATGAAGCCCTGCCTTTCAACAAAAAGAACCAATCAGCTTGCTGGTTGCCTCTAAAGCCTCTGTTCAATGCAAAGAAAAGCCTGATTTTACCTGATTTATCTATCACTGCTAATTGGTTCATTTCTTTTCTGTTAAAACTTAATTTTTAAACATTCAATTGTTTGCACACTTTTTAGCTATTATTATTATTATTATTATTATTATTATTATTATTATTGTTGTTGTTGTTGTTGTTGTTGTTGTTGTTGTTGTTGTTGTTGTTGTTTTTTTAAAGATATACATTTTGATTCATTAAATGGTCTTATGATCAATATATAATAAAATAATATTATGATAACAATAATGATCATATACTGCATTAACCTTTACACAAACATTTGTAATAACGTTTTCTCAACGGTGAAGCAACAGCTGCCATTATTTCAACCACTTGCTAGGTAGCTGAAATGCTCATCCGGTTGGCATTTCAACATCGTGATCACAGTTGAATCAACATTAAATCAATGTTAGAGTTTGAAGAGTGAATCAACATTGATATTGTTGTTTCAGTGTGATTATCGTAATTATAATTTTCGAATGCATCTCTGACGCAGAAGTGATTTATTAACCTTCAAAAATATCTAACATTAAACACTGCTTCTATGTTTTCACAATGTTGAAGCAACAGCTGACACATTTCGCTGATGAAGGTCGGTCATGTGCCAGCTGGATACACTTAGCCAGTACTGTATGTTTGGTTTGCCTTGTTGGACCACTTTTAAGGTCCAGTGTCTGGACTTCTTCACTTTTGAGCTGCGAAATGAACATTAATTATATTAATTATATAAAATGTACAGTACAGGGAGAATCCATCGTTCTGCCAATTAGTAAGGGCTGCTTTCATGGCGGCCTACGTGAAAACATACAGCAGGACCATATGTGCTCTTCACTCAGCTCCAGTGAATTCGTTGGTAGCAGCATATTTGTTTGGAATAATACTGAGACATGTTGGCTTGTTTATCTCTAGTCTATCAGTTATTGGGAGCATTAAATAAAAAGTGCACACTCCAAAATAATGGCCTTTCACTGATCAAGCTGTAAAGCTTGACAGGGTGATGAATAAATCGGCAAAACAGGTGGACGATTAATTATGAAGTGTGAACAATCACTGCATGTACACTATATGGACAAAAGTACTGAGACACCTGCTCATTTAACGTTTCTTCGGAAATCAAGGTATTAAATTAAGAGTTTTCCTGCTTTTGTTGGAATAACTGACTTTACTATCCGGAAAAGGCTTTCTTCCAGATTCTGGAGCATTGCTGTGAGGATTTGATTGCATTCAGAGAGAACAGGTTAGTGAGCTTAGGCTGTTTGAGGATCACCATCAAACCTCTTCACCAACTCACAAACACATCCCAAGCTTACTGGATGGAGCACCATGATTCCAGAGAATACAGTTTTACTGCTCCACTGCTCAATGCTGGGGGGCTTTAAGCCCCTCTACATGGCACGGTGCCAAAAGGTACATGTTTGTTAATTTGGTCCAGAGTTATTATACTGGCAGTACTTCTCTAAAGGGAATATACAAGCTGGGTGTGCATTTGCACATCTGTGTCAGCAACAAGTGTAACTTAAAGTAGATTGATGCATTCATTAGAAGGGGTGTCCACAAATATTTGGACATATATGGGGTCACATAATTTCAAATGCTAACACAGAGCAGGTACTATGTGGGTGGTGGGTCATTCTCAGCACTGCAATGACACTGACAGTGGTGGTGTTAGTGTGTGTTGCGCTGGTACAAATGTATCAGATGCAGCAGTGCTGCTGAAGTGTTTAAACCCCTCAGTGTCACTGCTGGACTGAGAATAGTACTCCAACCAGAAATATCCAGTAAACTCCATCCTGCTGAGCTTCTGTCTCTGACTTTATGTCTACAAGGTGGAGGAACTAAATAGGAGTGCCTAATAGAGTGGACAGTGAGTGGACACAGTGTTTAAACACTCCAATAGCACTGCTGTATCAGAGCTGCACAACTCAATTTAATACACCAACACCACGTCAGTATCATTGCAGTGCTGAGAATGACCCATCATACACATAATAGCGGCTCTGTGGTGGTCCGGTGGGGTCCTGACCATTGAAGATCAGGTGTGAAAGGAGGAAAATAAAGTAGGTAGAGAAACAGCTGGGCTATAGAACTACAAAGTACTCCAGTATGGTCAGTGGAGCTGATACAGTGAATGTAGAAACAAGGAGGTGGTCATAATGTTATGGTTGGTGGGGGCATAGCAGTAGCTGTAGAGCTCTATGGGTTCCAGCGCGGAGCACATAAACCACTCGACAGAACATATTAAGTGTGGATTTAGCAATCAGACGTTCAGTCGAGGCCAGAGTCATAACAGTGATTAGCGTATGATTGATTCTGCAGCAGAGGTCTGGGTCAGCCTCCGTTATAATGGAGCGGGCATGACCTACGACCCCCTGGCTGTTAATCATCGAGCAGGACCATCCTCCCTGAGGGCGGTGGCATGAGTACTGTTACCATGACAACAGTCTCTCTTCCTCTCTTTATTCTCTTTTGCTCAATCTCTCTTCTTTCTCCTCCTTCCTTTCGTCTTCTTTGTCTGACATCTCTCTCTCTCTCTCTCTCTCTCTCTGTTTTACTCTCCATTCTTAATTTCTCATTTCTTTTCATCTTTTTTCACACTTTTTTATTCTCTTTCTCTCTATTTTTGCCTCCTTTTTCTCTCTGTCCCTTTCTCTCTTTGTTCCCCT